>JAYESA010000001.1:142110938-142411064 GCA_036927795.1 Iris macrosiphon | reverse complement strand
GGCAAACCCTACACACTTCATAAGCTGACTGCAGGGTGAAGTTCCATTGGCTAGTTCCTGACCATATCCAAAAATTCTTGACCTCAGACTGATTAATATGGATTTGGTGATGGTAATCCTCAAACTCTGTTGGTGACTACTAGTCTTCCAATTCCCCTCTTCAATGTTGTAGCCTACAGTTTCATTGCCACCCAGAGTATAAAAGCTATTCCACCCTAGTCTTTCAATGATTCCTCCATCCTCGATCCACTACCATTAGCTATCATCATTTGCATACTATTATGCCCTTCACTTCTATTCCCTCGTTATAGACTTAAATATAGCTGAGGAGTTATCCACCCTGAGGTCCCATATATATATGCCCTTAACATACCTCGAATTGATTCAGTTGGCCCCTAGAGAATTATTATTAACTAGATTCCATAGAAGCTTCAAAGAGAAGGCATCCTTCAAGTCATGAAGTCTCCTCAGTCCAGTTCCTCCCTCCTTCTTAAGTCTCTCTCTCTCTCTCTCTCTCTCTCTCTATATATATATATATATATATATATATATATATATATAAGATAATCATATATATATATATATATATAAGATAATCCAATGACTGCTATTTCGGAGTACATGCATATATTTGCAGGAAGGTAATTTTTTTAATTCAGAAAGACTGTTAAAAATACAACACAAGAGATTAACCGGAAGTCCAGTTCTCTCTAATCTCTAACCTTTTGTCTCAAATTTACAAGAGTTATTTGTATTTAAACAACCTATGTCCGTCCCCCCCCCCCCCCCCCCCCCCCCCCCCCCCCCGCGACCCAATAACTCAATTTACAATACTCAGTCTATAGACCATTATGCTTAGCAACCACTAGTCTATCCAGCTGCCCTTCCTTCAATTGTCTTCTATATCTTTGCCATATAGCAGCTGTAAGCACCAGTCTAGCAATTGTAGCCCCATCTTCTCTTGATTTAATTTCACTGGTGATCAGTCTTCACTCCTCTGAAAGTTTATATCTCCTCTTACTATTCAGTTGCAGTCTAACTAGACAAACTGACCATATATAGGCTGTGTATGTGCACTCAAGAATAAATGATCAACATTCTCTATGTCCTGGCTGCACAACAAGCAAGAACCCCTCAATGCCTCAATGGGCATATCACACATCTGTAGCCTATTGGTTACAACGGCGCTAGGCCAAATATTACAATCGATCAAGTGCTCTCTCTCTCTCTCTCTCAATACATGAATCGTACCAAACGGCTTTCAACTTTGAAAAAGGAATACAATAGATGATGCTCCAATACATTTATGTCCTCTATATGGTGCTCCAGCTTCGACCGCATCGCTCCAAGGCTTCAGAGCGAACTACATGTCTTAGCGCGCACGAAGGAAACTCTGCACCGAACGAGATACTCCGGCACCCTGCAAGTAAACTAGTTGGTTATCAGTACATTAAATGCACTGGTGAGTAAGCTTCTCTCCCACTCAAAAAAACCAAACATGTTCATTTAGTTCTGTGCACAAACTATTTATGTTGTCTTTCTAATCTTGCCTTGGGATCAATTTCATGACATATGATTATTGTTAGAAACTAGGTCAGTTGGTAAACTAAGTGTTTTGTAGGTCATGAGTTAGAATCTTCTCACACACATTTGAGATGGATTATTTGCCAAGCCCCTACTCACTTTTTTCCTCAAGCCTCCACTGACTACTATCTTTGGATCTGCCCTGACAAGAAGTGTGCATCTATTATTAGGAATGCTTTTAAATGAATTTTTACCTTCTTTGTCTAAGCACTACTTTCTGTTATGCTTCTTGTTAAGATTAATTATAGTTAGCATTAGATATTAATTAGATTTAGGATTAGATTCTTCTCCTATATGGATACATATTTATTCTTCTACTTCTATACGGACATGGATCCGTTCTTCCACTATATATATTCATAGTTGTAAGATTTTTTTAAAATATCTAATAATAAAAGCAATATTGTTGATTTGTTTCATGGTATCAGAGCTTTGGATTTTTCAGATCCGATCGTCATCATCAATTTGGCCTCCTTAACCATATCGTGTCGACCTACCGAGAGCTTCCGTCGATATCTATTGGCAGCCACAAGATTCGACCGTCATCTAAAAGATTGCATCTTTTTAAAACTATTTGTTATTTGCTATTAGCTTTCTCCACCAGATAAAGTCAAGCAACTTTGTGCAGCTATTTGCTATTAGCTCGCTATTAGCTATCTATTTTGCTATTAGCTTTCTCCGTTAGATTGCTATTAGCTTTCCTAGCCTTTGAAGAAGAACGTGGACTCTTTGTTCCAATCAATAGCAAAGGAGATTGAAGATCAAAGGTTCTCTCTGTTGAAGACTTTGCGAACATTCATCTCCAGGAAAGTCTTTCTCTGTTGGTTTTCTTCTAGAAGACAAAGGTTCTGTGCTCATCATAGCAAAGGAAGTTCTTTACTCGAGGCCGAATCCTATATCCTTTTTTTTTATTTGTAAAAAAAAATGCCTTCATCTGAACAGTTTCGAGATTTTCTTTCGATTTCCACTGATTTTTCGTTGACCTCTTCTCATGATTGGGTTGAGTGGGCTGCCTCAGTCCGCACCACTCTACGTTGTCGTCGTCTTCTCGGTCATCTTGATGGTTCTATTCCAAGGCCTTCTGATCCCGCCGCCGATGATAAAGCTGAGACTCAAAATACTATTCGTGTCGCTCATGACACTTGGGACGACCACGATGAGCGGATCGTTGCTTTCATCATCTCTCCTGTTGATCGATCACTTCGTCCAGATCTTGAGAATATCTTGTCCGCTGCTTTATTATGAGACCATTTGACTACTCAGTTTGTTCAGTCGAGTGGTGCTAGGGAGTATCAGTTGATCACCTAGGTATCGACTGTCAGACAGGGGGATCGCACTGTAGTGCCTAAAATCCCGATCCGACCGGAATACGCACTATATAATTGGGCTTGTGGTTAGTCTGTCTGAGTCGTAGTTTGGTGTTTATAATCTTCGACATCCTCTTGCCACAAACAAAACGCGATGATCCTTTCCAACTCATGGATATGCCTCTATTGAAACAAGCCCAATAGTTTTCGTGCTTTGTTGCTTGGTTTTCTTGATGTCGCTTTGGAATTTTGTTTTGGTGTTGCTTTCGATTTGCTTGATTTTCGCTGTTGGCTTTCTCGCTTGGAGCTTTGATTCTTGGGGAATTCGGGAGGAAGGATAGGCAAATGATTCTAACCCGGTGCTCGTGCTATTGCAGGTCCGCGTAACTGACGTTTGATCGTCGCTAGGCGGGACTCATTCTTTCAGCACTTTCTTTTATCAGTGAGTGGTTCAGACTCTTCTTTCCTACTTATTCACGTCAACATCTCTAATGTTTCAAACGTTCAATCGATGATGCCCGGCTGAACGCTTAGGGAATCCTTAGCCACAATGCATGCCAGCCACTAAGAAAGGAACATGGAATTTGTAGACTAACTTGTATATTCATAAAACACAATATAAACACGAGCTCTAATATACAAGCGACAATTGGGTTATTGGTTGCGGCCTGGTGCCTCGGAGGGTTTGGACCCACGAGACACCAAAATCGGAACACGACTTTGAGAAAATATGAACTATTGCGTAAGTATATATATATTGCTGCTTTACTTCTTCTGTTTCATCTCATGCATTGTATGATAGTTGAACTGTTCACGCATTTGCATGGCTTGGGACAACTTGTGCACAATGTTTGGCATTTCCTCGAAACGATATTCCCGAGCACTGGAGCCGTATCGACCTGGGGGAAATATTTGATCGTGCTAGTCGCGATGCATTGCGGGACCTTCAGCAGGGCTTGCTACCCGGGCTGATAGGGTGCGCCGCAATGCCTTGGATGAGTCTCCATGGTGTCGATTGTCACCCCCCGGACCCGCCCGGGCCGCCGCTCCGCCCATGCCCCGCCCCGTATGGCCGGAATTTAACGAACCGGGCACGAATCACCGTGCCTCGGCGCGCCGGACGCGAATCACCGCGCCCGTCCCGCGGGTGCGAGGAAGGGGAAGGAGTGGCCTGGCCCGATCGAGCCCATCGGGGGCGTGATGCCGCACGGGCTTGGGGTTGCGCCCGTGCAAGGCCAATCGTTTAAGTTGATAGTTGGCTATCATCGCATCAATCGAGTAAGCAGCGGAAAGGGACTTGTTGCAATGCAATGCATTTAGCCAACTGAGTATTCGGGACAATCGAGGTAACTTGGGTTTCTTTGCTCGTTCCATACATTATGCCCCCTTATACGATAGCATTCTCGGGGCAACAATCGAAACCAGGATTCCGGGTCTTAGGGACTGTGGCACGCCTATCGCTCCCTCGGACGATCCAGTACCTGCAAGCAAGTAAACTGTTGGTGGGTCAGCACTTTATACAAGTACTGGTGAGATAAATCAACTGGACAAAAACAAACATTCACTCAACCAACACTAAGTAATAATGTTATAAAACATTACATTACTAGTGATCTTTCTAGTTTTACCTAGGTTCGTTTCATGCAGTTCTAGCAGAGTCAATTTACATTGTTTGGGAAACATGTTTGGAAACAGAGTTTCATATGCAATAAGCAAGACAAGCAATTGTTCATGTTTCAGGGTGTGCGCAGCGTGTCTCGTGCGACTCGAGGGTCAGATGCAAAGCTAGACACACAATGCACAATCTTAGGGGCAGCCATCTATCCAAGCCAACACGATGACTTAGCTATATGCAGGGCGGTCCCAGAGTATCTCAGGATCGACAGCTGGTTGTACAGCATACCAATGACTCATTCATCTGATGCTAATGGCAGCTGTGACTCATGGTTACTTTCCACTATCTCTGTAGCAGCCGTGACACATGCAGTTCAGCTCTCCACAAAAAGCCATTGTCCGACCGCATGCGAATGCATGAAACACTATCAAATAAACTCTAGTATGCAGACGAGACGAACCATCAGAACACAATCTTTGTTGTGGGACAATCCGACTTATCACTTGAACACATTCAGGCACAGTATGTTTTTCTCGAAGCATAGACGATAGTGAACATGTTCATGCACTCTAGGCAAGCGTTTCAGGATTCTCGTTAAGCAGAGTTATCGTTTCAAAGACAAGCTAGGTGAGTTCGTTCATTAACATGCAAGGCAGGTTCTATCATTCTCTTATGAAAATATTGCAAGCAAAAACTCAAGTTATTATTAAGGCGTACAAGAATCAGAGAACGAAGTTCTGTCCACTCACCTGATACATAATGCCGATGCAGAGCGGGGCATTACATCGATCACACCAATGACCGCATATAGATAGAACACATGCTAATCTATTGTCTTGTGCAGAAGGTAAGTATACTTGTGTTTCGTTGCAGGGAAGTAGTGCATCGGTTGAGTAAGCAACCGATGTACTTTATGGGTTCAACGTTATTTTTGTTTCCTCTAAAACCATGCAACTGATATGAACCGAATTCACTTAGTTCTCAATAGCAAGATCATTTTAATGCATGCTCGCCCCTAATAAGCAAGTGTTGATTTAGGCGAGTGGGTTCGTCCCGCTCACCAGTACAGCTAAGTACTAACCCACGTTATGGGCAATTATTTCTGGCACTCAAAGTGTGCAACGCTAGTAGATAGACGAGAAGACGTTAGAAGCTCTTCTATTTTGCAGTATAGTTGAAGCCAGTTCATTTTGAAGGCGTGGACTTTCAATCTATACAAGGGCATAATGTACGGACGACAAAACTTATCTGATGGAGCGCGTCCTACCTTTTGAGTTTTTCTTTTGTAATGCAAACAAAGTAGCCGAGAGGCGCATCAAATGTAAACTCTATGTAAATTACTCTGAATTATCAATGAAAAGCATGTTTTCTTGCTATACTTGTGTTCAACTATCTGTGAATGTGTTTTCTAACTTATGTTTCAAAATGAGTTCCTAATACTGCATGTTCTTGCCTTGTGCGATTTCAACTCTAGGCTCGTACGACATCACGCCCAAGCGAGGACGATCGGTTCCGCAAAGGATCTAGGCGAGGACGATTGTTCCTTGCGGGATCGGGATGTGACATGTTGGTATCAGAGCACGACTTCACTTCCTTGGGTTTTCAAAAAGAGATTCTTGGAGTTTGATGCGCCTCGATTGAGTTGCATTTGGCGTCCGCTGCATGAGATGAATCGCCCTATACAACGAGCCTATAAATAAGGATTTATCGTTTTTGGAGTGTTGACAAGTTACTCTCTTTTGTAGCAATGGCAAAGAAAAAACTGCCGCTGCAAGCAGTGTTCAGCCTGTCCAGAGCGACCCGGCAAGTTCTGGAGAATCCGGAGGGGCGGGTTCAATCGATATGACTGAGAGGCTCATGCACCTAATGGAGGTACAACAACAGCAAGCTGCTACTCAACATGTGCAGATTCAGGCGCAGTTCACTGCTCAACAGAAGCAGATGGATACCATGATGCAATTGATCGCATCTTTGGTGCCCAGCAACGGCAGAGCCACGGCGACGTCTGTCACACCACCAGCTGTGGCGGTAGAAGATGAATATGAGGAAACACAGCCTTCCGCTAAGAATACCTGCAGAGCGGTTGAGTTCACTAAGATGCACCCACCGACGTTCAACGGACGAGCAGAACCGGACGTGGTGATTGGATGGATTGCAAAACTCGAAGGACTTTTCAACCCGGTTGGCATTAAGGGGTCCAAACGAGTGGCTTGTGCATCGGTGCAACTGGAACTACGGGCGCATGATTGGTGGGAAGCTACCAAGCAAGGGATTTATGATGCCAATCCCAACTGCAAGATCACCTGGAAGATGTTCAAATCTGTCTTCATTGAACAATATATCCCAAGGGCCGTGCGGCAACAAAAGGAAGACGACTTCAGCAATCTGGTACAAGAAAGTATGTTTGTTGATGACTATGATTCAGTGTTCGCAAGACTCGCAAAGTTTGCCGGACACTTCTTGCCTAACCAGCAGGCGTGATGCTATCGTTTCCTGAAAGGTTTGAATGACTACCTGCGTAGGGATGTCATAAATCAAAAGTGCCAGACCTACTGGGAATGCTATGAAGCTGTCCTTAATAGCGAACGGATCTTTGAGCGCAATTCACAAAAGACAAATGTAAAGACTCCCCGTACCAATTTCAACAAGCGGCCTCATGAAACGGGAGGGTCTGGAATGCCAAAGCGTCCGCACACGTCTGAGCACAGGGGTCTGCCTCAGGGACCGTATTACCACAGGTGCGACAAGTTGGGACATCGGGTGACTGAGTGCCGAGTCGTAGGATGTTTCAAATGTGGCCGTTTGGACCATAAAACATTTGACTGTCGAGACCCCTGGCCGATCGTCAGACAGCAGCCAAACCAGAACAAGGGACCTCCAGCACATGGTGCTAATGCTGTACCAGTAAACCCACAACGCCAGGGTGCCTAAGGCCGAGTCTATGCATTGACTCAGGATGAGGCATCTACCTCCGACACTGTTGTGACATGTACCTTACTTTTCCAAGATTTGTCCGCTAGAGTCTTATTCGATTCAGGTGCTACGCATAGTTTCATATCCTGCTGATTTTATTGTTGAGAATAAATTAGCTTCTACTCCATTAAATATGAATCTTTGCGTGAGTACCCCTTCGGGAGTCGACATGCCCGCCAGTGCGATCTGTAGGGACTAGGGGTGAGCAATTCTCGGTTTTTAACTGAAAACCGAACCAAACCGGACTGAAATTGAAATTCGGTTCGGTTTTTAATCATCCGGTTCGGATTTTGGTATTATCATTTGATTAATTTCGGTTATCGGATCGGATTTTGGTTTTGAATTCCGAAATCCGAACCGAACCGAAAATCGAATCAATCACTCAGGTGCAATTACTATTTTACCTTCAGTCTATACAAAAAAATCTAAAAAAATCGAACCGATTTAATTTTTTTTGGTATAAAATTAGTTTATTGTTATTTTTGGTACACAATTTTGGTTTTTTTCAGTTAGGTTTGGTTGTTTTTTCGGTTTTTATGAATTTGATATACACTCACCACTTGGACCTAAAAAATCGAACCGACCGAGAACCAAACCGATTTAATTCGGTTCGATTTTTTCGGTCTTTACAAATTCGGTTCGGTTTTCGGTTTTGCAAAATGCGATTTTCGGTTCAGTCGGTTTTTGGATATTCGGTTTGAACCGAACCGAACCGTTGCTTACCCCTAGTAGGACGGCTATATTTGCGTCGAAGGCAGGAAGCTTTTCTTAGATGTCATTGTTCTAGACATTAAGGAATACGATATTATTCTCGGAATGGACTAGTTGGGGGCTTGCCATGCAACAATCGAGTGTGCGGAGAAGCGAGTCGTATTTCGTCTATCCTGCGAGGCAGACTTCTACTATTCGTGCAACGCTGCACCGAAGACGACGATGGTGATATCAGCAATTTCGGCTAGGCGCATGTTGTATTCGGGCTGTGAAGGGTATTTAGCCTCTGTTCGAGACACCCGGCAGGAAGGTGCAGATGCAGCTCAAGCTGATGTCATAGCAGATTTCCTCGACGTGTTTCCGGACGAGCTGTCCGAAATGTCTCCTGATCGAGAGATCGAATTCTCCATTGACACCTTTCTGGATACGTGACCGATATTGAAGGCACCCTACCGAATGGCCCCAGCAGAGCTAAAGGAACTAAAGGTGCAGTTGCAAGATCTGTTGGACCGATGATACATTCGTCCAAGCGTTTCTCCATAGGGAGCTCCGGTGCTGTTTGTAAAGAAGAAGGACGGATCCATGCGGCTGTGCATAGACTACTGAGAACTGAATAAGGCTACCGTGCGGAACAAGTACCCGTTACCAAGGATAGACGACCTGTTTGATCAACTACAAGGCGCAACACTATTCTCTAAAATCGATCTCAGGTCGGGCTATCACCAGTTGAAAATCAAATCCGATGATGTCCCCAAGTCAGCGTTCCGAACCCGATACAGACACTATGAATTTCTTGTAATGTCGTTCGGCTTGACGAACGCCCCAGCAGCTTTCATGGATCTGATGAACCGCGTATTTCGGCCGTTTGTGGACAAGTTTGTGGTCGTGTTTATTGACGATATACTAATCTATTCCAAGAATGAGACGGAACACAAGGAGCACCTAAAGATCGTGCTGCAAACGTTACGAGAGCATCGGTTGTTCGCAAAACTCAGCAAGTGTGAGTTCTGGTTGAATAGCGTGGCATTTCTTGGACATATCATCTCGGCAGAAGGCGTCGCCGTAGACCCAAAGAAGATAGAAGCGGTGGTGGATTGGAAGCAACCTACGTCATCCAATGAAGTTCGTAGCTTTCTGGGCCTAGCGGGATACTACCGTAGGTTCGTGAAAGATTTTTCTAAATTGGCCTCGCCTTTGACTCACCTTACTCAGAAAGGGATTGCATTCAAGTGGAGTGACGACTGCGCTAGCTTTCAGGAGCTAAAGCAACGGCTCGTTTCATCTCCAATACTTGCACTTCCGGATGGAGTAGATGAGTTTCAAATATACAACGATGCTTGAGGACTCGGCTTAGGGTGTGTTCTCATTCAGAGGGACAAAGGATGTCGTATGCCTCAAGACAATTGGAGCCGCATGAGAAAAACTATCCAACACATGACTTGGAACTGGCGGCAGTTGTGTTTGTACTGAAGTTGTGGCGGCATTATCTTTATGGTGTTGCTTGCAAAATCTACACAGACCACAAGAGCTTCAAGTACCTATTCACCCAACGGGAACTGAACCTCCGGCAGCGGCGCTGGCTAGAACTGATAAAGGACTACGACCTGACGATCACATATACGCCGGGCAAGGGTAACGTCGTTGCTGATGCTCATAGTCGAAAGAACGTGGGCTTGCTATCCATAAACGGCCGTTTGCTTCAGGATCTAGAGGCGATGGGCATCGAGTTTCGAGTTCGGCATAGAGGAATGCAGCTGTCATCACTCCATCTTGAGCCGAGTTTGCGTGATAGAATCAAGTCTGCTCAGAGGGACGATCAGTTCCTAACGAAGGTGCGTGGGCTGATCTCGACGGAAAAGACGTCCAACTTCGTAGAAGACGGGACCTTGCAGATGAAAGCATGATTATGCGTTCCTAGCGATCCAGTACTCCGGAAGAAAATCATGGCAGAGGCACACTATGCGAAGTATTCCTTACATCCGGGGAGCACCAAGATGTACAAGGACTTGTACAGGACCTTCTGGTGACACGGTATGAAGCGAGATATGGCGACCTTTGTGTCACAGTGTATGGTCTGTCAACAGGTGAAAGCTGAACATCAGAGGCCCGACGGGGAGCTGCAGAATCTCGCTATTCCCGAGTGGAAATGGGACAATATCGTTATGGATTTTATCGTAGGCTTTTCAAAGACGCTGCGGGGGCATGATGCGATTTGGGTCATAGTTGATCGTTTGACCACATCTGTCCACTTCCTTTCTATCAAAGTTACATGGAGCGTCGATCGGTTAGCACAGATTTACATTGACGAGATTGTCCGACTACACAGAGTACCTGTCTCAATCATCTCGGACCGCGACAGACGTTTCTTATCTCGTTTTTGGACTAGCCTACAGTCTGCCTTGGACACCAAGCTAAAGTTCAGTACCGCATATCACCCCCAGACTGACGGCCAGACGGAAAGGATGAATCAGATACTTGAGGATATGTTGCGACTGTGTGCGATCGATCTAAAGACTAGTTGGGACACGCTCCTTCCGTTGGCGGAGTTCGCGTACAACAACAGTTACCAATCGAGCATCCAGATGGCACCGTACGAAGCGCTCTATGGGCGGAAGTGTCGATCTCCAATATGTTGGGACGAAGTCGGCGAGCGACAAGTACTCGGACCAGAGCTGGTGGAGCAGGCCGTTGAGAAAGTTCGTTTGATTCGGAAAAGATTCCGCACTACGCATAGCCCACATAAGAGCTATGCCGATGATCATCGCAGACCCTTGGAGTTTTTGGTCGGGGATCATGTCTTCTTGAAAGTGACACCAATGCGTGGAGTGATGTGCTTCGGTATTAAAGGCAAACTGAGTCCCAGATTTGTTGGCACTTTTGAAATACTTGAGCGAGTGGCAGTTGTGGCCTATCGGATTGCACTACCCTCCGCCCTGGCTGAAGTGCACGATGTCTTCCATGTCTCTCAACTTTGAAAGTATGTGCATGATCCGAGTCATGTGGTTAGCTTCGAGCAATTGGAACTGCGCACGGACTTATCGTACTCAGATGAGCCTGTACAGATTTTGGATCGCAAAGAGAAGGTGCTGCGGAACCATACAATGTTCTTGGTTCGCGTGTTGTGGCGGAACCATTCGGTAGAGGTTCGACGTGGGAGATGGAGTCGGAGATGAAGGAGAAGTATCTTTCATTGTTCGTTCAGTCGGAGGTAAGACCTTGTTCATAAGTTTCGGGACAACTTTCTCTTAGTGGAATATTATGTAGTGCCTCAAATTCCGATCCGACCGGGATGCGAGCGAGCGGCTAAAAAGTGAAGGGGGTCCTGGGGGGCACTATATAATTGGGCTTGTGGCTAGTCTGTCTGAGTCGTAGTTTGGTGTTTAGAATCTTCGACATCCTCTTGCCACGGTCAAAATGCGATGATCCTTTCCAACTCATGGATATGCCTCTATTGAAACAAGTCCAATAGTTTTCGTGCTTTGTTGCTTGGTTTTCTTGATGTCGCTTTGGGATTTTGTTTTGGTGTTGCTTTCGATTTGCTTGGTTTTTGCTGTTGGCTTTCTCGCTTGGAACTTTGATTCTTGGGGAATTCAGGAGGAAGGCTAGGCAAATGATTCTAACCCGGTGCTCGTGCTATTGCAGGTCTGCGTAACTGACGTTTGATCGTCGCTAGGCGGGACTCCTTCTTTCGGCACTTTCTTTTATCAGTGAGTGGTTCGGACCCTTCTTTCCTACTTCTTCACGTCCACATCTCTAATGTTTCAAACGTTCAATCGATGATGCCCGACTGAACGCCTAGGGAATCCTTAGCCACAATGCATGCCAGCCACTAAGAAAGGAACATGGGATTTGTAGACTAACTTGTATATTCATGAAACACAATATAAACACGAGCTCCAATATACAAGCGACAATTGGGTTATTGGTTGCGGCCTGGTGCCTCAGAGAGTTTGGACCCACGGGACACCAAAATCGGAACATGACTTTGAGAAAATATGAACTATTGCATAAGTATATATATTGCTGCTTTACTTCTTCTGTTTCATCTCATGCATTGTATGATAGTTGAACTGTTCACGCATTTGCATGGTCCGGGACAACTTATGCACATGGTTTGGCATTTTCTCGAAACGATATTCTGGGGCACTGGAACCGTATCGACCCAGGGGAAAATATTTGATCGTGCTAGTCGCGATGCATTGCGGGACCTTCAGTATGGCTTACTACCCGGGCTGACAGGGCGCGTCGTAATGCCTTGGATGAGTCCCCATGGTGTCGATCACACCAATGACCGCATATAGATAGAACACATGCTAATCTATTGTCTTGTGCAGATGGTAAGTATACTTGTGTTTCGTTGCAGGAAATGAGTGCGTCGGTTGAGTAAGCAACCGATGTACTTTATGGGTTCAATGTTATTTTTGTTTCCTCTAAAATCATGCAACTGATATGAACTGAATTCACTTAGTTCTCAATAGCAAGATCATTTTAATGCATGCTCGCCTCTAATAAGCAAGTGTTGATTTAGGCGAGTGGGTTTGTCCTGCTCACCAGTACAACTGAGTACTGACCCACGTTGTGGGCAATTATTTTAGGCACTCAGAGTGTGCAACGCTAGTGGATAGACGAGAAGGCGTTAGAAGCTCTTCTATTTTGAAGTATAGTTGAAGCAAGTTCATTTTGGAGGCATGGACTTTCAATCTATATAAGGGCATAATGTAAGGACGACAAGGCTTATCTGATGGAGCGCGTCCTACCTTTTGAGTTTTTCTTTTGTAATGCAAACCAAGTAGCCGAGAGGCGCATCAAATGTAAACTCTATGTAAATTACTCTGAATTATCAATGAAAATCATGCTTTCTTCTTATACTTGTGTTCAACTATCTGAGAATGTGTTTTCTAACTTATGTTTCAAAATGAGTTCCTAACACTGCACGTTCTTGCCTTGTGCGAGCGCAACTCCAGGTTCGTACGGCATCACGCCCAAGCGAGGACGATCGGTTCCGCAAAGGATCTAGGCGAGGACGATGCGGGGTAACTGGCGAGAGCTACTAAAATTGGAGGGTACTGGACCCGATTCTGTACGCGCGCGCACTTGTCGAGAACGTCGACAACTTTTTCAATTTCTCATGGCCCCGCGTCCCGAATTTCAGTCCGCAAGCGGCCGGATCATTCAGAATAATACTGCTATCTCTGAGCTTACAACTAAGGAGACTCGTCTGCGTTTTCTTTTTACTGATACCTTTACATCGACTTCAGGTTCTGAGATTGTTCTTGTTGTTGCTCCCACTTTTCTTCGTTCTTCATGTACCTATTGCAAAAAGTTTGGTCATTCCACTGCCACCTGTTATGCTCGTCAGCGATCTGGTAAGATCTGTGCTCACTGCCAAAAGTCTGGACACTCAGTGAATGATTGTTTTTTGCTACGCTCACATTTAAAAACTCAATTTTTCGAGCGGATGAAGACAAAGGGTTCCTCCTTATCTCGTTCTCCAGTATCTCAGGCTCACATTGTTAATAGTACTCAGACATCGACAGATATTCAACATTGTCTTACTCAGTTAGAGCTCCAGCTCCAGTGCCAGGCAGACTTCACTGGCTCCTCTGCATGTACCTTTTCTGTTTCAACTGGTCCGAATGAAGTTGGAAGCACTCAACATGGCCCACCACAAGCAACGAGCCCACAATATAGCCAAGTACCGGCTTTGATGCCCCCTCCTCCCTCTCCAGTCATATATCCCTACACCGCGATTTCAGTTTCTATTGGACAAACTCTTGTTGTTTGACCCACCATGAATTTGAAGGGGGATGTTAAGATTAATTATAGTTATGATTAGATATTAATTAGATTTAGGATTATATTTTTCTTTTATATGGATACATATTTATTCTCCTACTTCTATACGGACATGGATTCGTTCTTCCACTATATATATTTATAGTTGTAAGACTTTTTACAACATCTAATAATAAAATCAATATCGTTGATTTGTTTCAGTTCTTACGTGTAATTTTAAATGGAGTTACCAAGAGTCGGACATCTATTTAATTCTCTTTGCTCCTTGGAAAGTCGTGTTTTAATTTTCAGGAATTCTTCTTGTAACCTCTCTTTCTGATTCCAGGTTTAAGGAAAAGCACCAGCAGCCAAACAATTGTACCTTCAGCTAAGACTGCAAAGCGTCGGCAGTAAATAAAGCTTTTCAAGGAATGCTTCCTTGTTCCATCATAATTTTGTAAGTGGTCTGAACAGCGATGTTAAATTATTGAACAGTTTTCTTGGAATAGCTTAGAGGTTAGCTAGCATTCTGATCACAGTACCAAGTGACAACCTTGTATTATTGAAGCATGTATAATATTGATATTTCATACAAGAAACAAGATTATGTTCATCTTTGAATTAGCAAGAAACAAGATTATGTTCATCTTTGACTTAGGGTTCTGTTCATTCTTAAGTCAGTTTGTCAGTGCCATCATACATTATTCAGTAAGAGTTTGTAGTTCCCAGATAGCAATAATTGTTTCTTTGATAGGAGTTTCGAGTTTGTGAATAATGATTCCTCTGCATTGGAGGTGTTTGCAGGAACACATCTGACTTTATTTAAGAATTTTTATAAAGACACTACAAAACGAACTCAGGGCTGCCCAAATTTGTTACTTTTATTTACAAGTTTGGCATTCAGAAAAAAATTGTTAGGGGCTGTCCACTACATAAGTATAAAAGTCTTAATATTTTTTGTTTTTATTTTTTTCTTTTTTTTCTTTTTCTTTTGTTCTCTCTCAAATTCTAAATATTGTTCTCAAATTCATGTTCATGTCTAGATTTCATCTTCTAGTAACTAAAATTTGGTTTATGATTCAATTTGGACGATTTTTTGAAGTTTTGAACATATTTTAGGATTTTGAACTTTGAAAATTCGTCCACAATCGCGATGGAAAATTTTGACAATTCTGTCAATAGTTAGGACTGTCAATTTTTTGACAGTCCTAAAGAAAGTATGATATTCAATGAACAATATATTTTCTTACGAATAACATATTTTTTTTAGGATTGTCTTTGACAATCCTTCCAATTGGTAGGACTGTCGAAAATTTTGACAGTCCTAAAAAAATATGATATTAATTGAACAATATGTCCTAAATTTTTTTTTGACAGTCTTTAGGATTGTCAAAATTTTGACAGTTCTAATGAAGAGTTATTGTAATTTAGGATTGTTAAATTTTTTGATAGTCCTAAAATACAAAAAAAAGTTGTGAAACATGGGATTGAAAATATTAAATTTTATAGAAATGTTAAATTTTTTGATAGTCCTAATGAAAAGTTGCTGTAATGCAGGACTGTCCTGGCTATTGTTAGAACTATCAAATTTTTTAACAGTCATAAAATTCAGTAGCTTTTTATTAGAACTGTCAAATTTTTTGACAGTCTTAGGATACTTAAATAGTTTTCCTGCTATAGGATACTCAAAATTTGTCTAAATTATTTGTCAGTCGTAGGATACTCAAGATATAGCAATCTCACATTAGATTGAACACCAATTTCACAACCAACATCAAGTTTTCAAATAGTTTCACAAAATATAGATCAAGGTGTTCATTACCAACAAAGTTTCACAAAATATTGGATGACAGTTTTCACTACTATTAAAGTTTCACAAACAACATAACATTACCAAAAACCAAAACGTTTAATTACAAAAACCAATGTTTCACAACCAACATCAAAATATAGCATCACAATCTAATTATTATTTCGCCGCTTTGCACGCAGCTCCCTATTTTCGAAGAAAGAAAAATAGCTTAGTGTAGTCGATATTTTGTAACTGCTCATTGATTTCAACATAATTTTCACCCTTGCAATTAACAAGACTTTTTTCAACTTTTTAGCTTTCTTAGCTAACCTGTATGAAAAGCAGACAAAAAAATTAGCAACGGTAATAAACAAATTGAAATATTAAAATTCAACAATTTATTCCTCGCCATATTCAACAATGTAATATACAAGACTGATTTGGCGGAAAGATGTGATGCTACTGGTACATTACCGCTTCTTCGATTATCAGGGTTCAACAACATAAGATGTCCGACCTCCGCATAATATGCAATGTAGTCCTAGCTACAATTCGACATCTCAACCACCGATTGTCGTTCCGATTCTCCGAAAACATAACGTTACCACTCAATGAAGAAGTCCGAGACCTATTGTATTCCGCCGGAACATAGTTTAAGGGTTTTGTCTCTCTCGGAACACTCACCAATTTCAAAGTGCGCTTCAGAACCGTTTGTATGTAGCCAAACTGACGAAGCACTCTATCATACATATAAGGTTTCTTGATATCATGACAACTTATCAGAACATGGAATAAAGCGACTGGTTGCAATGGACGACTACTATTTCGTAAATTTCGATATGGATGTCAAAACTATCTATAACACAATACAACGATAATAACTTAATTTAGTAATTATTACAAAACAAAATGGTCTAAATAAAAATAAGGTATCATTTCACCTCTTCTACTCGCATATCTTCAATTACATTACGTAGGACGGCCAATGTATGCAGACGTTTGGCATCTTCCTTAGCCGACTTCCATCTGCACATTCTAGGCAGGTGCTCGTCATACCTTTTATTAAGTGTAGTCCGCTTCAGCATCGAAAAATGCTCGTATATCAATGCATGTACGTAGAATAGTGTATACAAGATTTGCAAATACTATTGTGCTTCTGTTTAAAAAAATTATTGAGATCCCGACATTGAACTTTAAAATTCTTATGCTCAATTATTCGTTCTTTATATCGTAGCATGATTTTCGTTCATTCTGCTGATTTCGATAACCTGCACACCAAAGACATTTAGAATTAATCAAAACATGTATTATATCAAATCCGCTGTGGGAATTTCAAATAAAGGTTGTTTGACCTATTCTCCAAGCATGAATTTAAGGAGTAATTGTCCACAAACATACTGGGTTTTTATGCCCTAAATAATGGGCCATTATATGCATAATTCCAACAGGGGATGGAGGCAGTCCGCAGGCTGTAGTGAGCTTTGAAGGTTATTTAGCCTCGCTACAGGCTTCTACTCCACTGTCTACCACCCCTAAAACTCTATTAACCCCATTGGATAAATAGAGAAGAGGACACTCTATTAGAGAGAGAGAGAGAGAGAGAGAGAGAGAGAGATTCCCCTCTGTTTCTTCAAGCAATCCATTAATTCGTTTGCTTTAAACTCTTCGTGCAATCTCAACGGTTCAGAAGCTTCTGAGAAGAACCCACAGATTGTAGCAACAAAGAAGAAGAAGAAGAAGAAGAAGATCAAATCTTGCGAACGTCAATGGAATAGAGTGATTGCATTAATCAAACATCCACCGACATACTTTCCCAAAACAATTAAGTTGTAACTCATCTACAAATCAAATAAACGTTTTCCTTTTCATTCAAGTTGTACGGAAACAATGAATACTCTATTCTTACATGAGTTTATTCATTGAAAACTCGATATAAAGCTTTCAACATGTTTAAGATCTTTCATCACGAAAGTGTCAGTACACAGTTTTCTCGTATTGTCAAAGTTCTTCATGATTTAGAGTATATGAGACAATTTGTCTACTAATTGTTCGTCTCAAGGTATTATTTGTTGGACTTCATATGCTCATACGTCTTAGCAAAATGGTGTCACTGAATGAAAAAAAAAATCGTCAGCTACTACATATTGTTTGTATTATGATGTTTCATTTGAATGTTACAAGTATCTTTGGAGTAATGTCGGTCTTACTTCGAACTATCTAGTGAATCCTATACCATATTATATTCTTGATGGACATACCATTCATTCTCTTGCAATTTTCTTGATAATGACTTTTGCTCTCTGACTCCTCAATTTTCAGTTTGTGTTGCCTTTGTTCACAACCTGACACCTAGCCATGATAAGCTATCTCCTCCTCGATCGATCAAGTGTATCTTTCTTGGTTATTCTTATACTAAGAAAGGGTATTGACATGATTCTATCACCCATCATTGTTATGCTTAGTCGATGTTACCTTCCAATGAAGGACCATACTGGATTAGTTACTTTTGGTTTATTTGATATTTCTTTTCGATTAATTCAAATAAGGATAATTATTATGTATTAAATCAATAGGATTATTTATGCTTATTTTTAAGATATAGCTACACATGAATATAAAATCTCTTGTATTTGGAACTTTTATAATCATTGATGGATCATTGGGATTGAGATTACTTGTGATATAATAATTTTCTTAATTTTCAATTTAGTCAATCAAATATTGTCGTTGCATCCCCGTATCGCCTATTTCAAAGGCTCAAAATAACATGAGGCCTTCGAAAATGACTTCCCTTTCAGCCTTCACCAATGGCACTACTTACGATGGTATTTTTTTTGTTTTGATATGTCCTTTCTGTTGAAATTAGTTGATTATTTTATTGATTGTCTCATTGGCATTATATAGCCTTACAGTCATTAATACAATGATCTCAATCATTATGACAATAATCTCATAATGGAATATCCTGTGACATATTCTGGCATCCCAAATATGTCCTCAGGATATTCCCATGTGCTTATACTATACTTAAATATGACACCCAACATACCATATCAACACTCCCCCTCAAGATGGATGAAAGATATTGACTAAGCCCATCTTGTCACATCCTCTAATCATGCTCACTGAGGCGAGTCCCTTGGTTAGTCCATCTGCTACTTGATCCCTGGTTGGAACATGGCCAAGCTCCAGTAATCCACTATCCAACTTCTCTTTGATAAAGAATCTATCAATCTCGATGTGTTTGGTCCTGTCATGCTGTACTGGATTGTTGGCGATACTAATAGCTGACTGATTGTCACACCACAGCTTCATCTTGGCTCCTTGATCCAGCTTCAGCTCCACCAGCATATTCTTCAACCATAGCAGCTCTGCAACTCCCAAGGCCATAGCTCTGTACTCTGCTTCAGCTGTCGATCTGGCCACCACAGACTGCTTCTTACTCCTCCAGGAGACCAAGTTACCTCCTACAAATATGCAATATCCCGAGGTAGACCTTCTGTCATCAGCACAACTAGCCCAGTCAGAATCATAGTAGCCCTCGATGCTCACGTGATTGTTCTTCCTGAATATTAGTCCCTTCCCGGGAGCACCTTTCAAGTACCTCAGAATCTGGTACACTGCATCCATATGACCCTTCCGTGGGTCATGCATGTAGCGGCTCACCACACTTACTGCAAAGCAGATATCAGGACGTGTGTGGCTCAAATAGATCAACTTGCCAACCAGTCTCTGGTATCTGTCCCGATCAACTGGTTCTCCAGCCTCAGCATCAATCTTGAACTCTGATCTATTGGTGTCGCTGCAGGTTTGCACCCCAACATCCCAGTTTCTGTGAGAAGGTCCAGTGCATACTTCCTTTGAGAGAGAACAATCCCCTCTGCTTCTCGAGCAATCTCAATCCCAAGAAAGTACCGAAGAAGGCCGAGATCCTTCACCTCGAATTCCTTGCCAAGCTTTCCTTTGAGTTGGGCGATCTCCTGCTCATCATCTCCTGTGATAATCATATCGTCCACATACACCGCAAGCATGGTGATGTGGCCTCCACTCCGACGAAAGAACACAGTATGATCAGCATTGATCTGCTGATATCCCATCCCTATCATCGCCCTTCTGAATCTGTCAAACCACGCTCGAGGAGACTGCTTCAGTCCATAGAGGGACTTCTTCAACCTGCAGACCTTGCCTACTGTCTGATTGGTGCCAAATCCTGGTGGTATCTCCATGTACACCTCCTCCACTAGATCTCCGTGAAGAAACGCATTCTTCACATCCAGTTGGTGTAGCTTCCATCCACCATTCGCTGCCAGAGAAATCAGAGTCCTGACAGTGCTCATCTTTGCAACTGGTGCAAAGGTCTCGTCATAGTCGATGCCGTACGTCTGACTATATCCTTTGGCTACTAGTCGAGCTTTGTAGCGCTCAACCTGTCCATCTGGGTTCTGCTTCACGGTAAAGACCCACTTGCATCCAACTGCTCTCTTCCCCTCTGGCAGTCTCACAAGCTCCCAAGTGTGGTTCTTCTCCAGAGCTCCCAACTCCTCGTGCATTGCCGCTTTCCACTTTGGATCGTTCTTGGCAACCTGCCAATTGTTAGGTACAATAATACTATCCAAAGATGCTATAAATGCTCCATGAGAAGAAGAGATATGGTCATAAGAAACAAACTGAACAATATCCCAACCATATCTGTTTGGAGGATTTCCTGCATTGCTGCGAGTGGTCCTCCGTACAGATAGTGGTGTGGGAGGAGTAGAAGTAGGAGGAATGATATCTTGTGAAGGAGGGGGTATCACCTGAAGGGGGGTTGGTGTCGGTGCCTCAGGAGTTGGGACGAACGCAGGCAAGGGACTTGGCACTGGCACTGTCGGTACTGGTCCTGCAGTTTGCTTCTCTCTCCTGCTGTAGGTAAGTAACTCTCCCTGAGCCGTAGGCCTAACACCTTCACCTTCTTGTCCCTTCTCCGTGCCTCCATGCCAAACTTCTAAATCGGTTACCACCAAGTTCTCCATCTCCCCCTCTCGCCTAATACTGGCAGTATTAGGCGTGTTGTGTGAAGTTCCGTCCTGGCGGTAGTATGGCTCATGCTCCCGAAAGTGGACATCCATACTGACAAACTTCTTCTTCTCTACTGGACTCCAGCACACATACCCCTTCTGGGTCGCCGAGTAGCCTACGAAGATGCATTTGACCGCTCTAGGGTCAAGTTTCCCAACTGATGGCCTGTTGTCCTTCACAAAACACACACACCCAAACACCTTCAGTGGGAGTATCCCACTATTATTGCCTTGCAATACCTCACATGGGGACTTCCATCCGAGAACCTTCGAGGGCATCCTGTTGATGAGTTGAGCTGCTGTCAACACTGCATGCCCCCACAGACTCTGTGGGACATTCATGTCGATCATCATACTTCTTGCGACCTCCAGAAGGTGTCTGTTTTTCTTTCTGCAACTCCATTTTGTGCTGGTGTGTATGCACATGTGGTCTGATGTTGTATTCCGTGTGCTGACAAGTATTCTGCAAGCGTCCTGTTGGTATACTCCGTTCCATTGTCAGACCTCAGTACCTTCACAACTGCTTTGTACTGAGTCTGGACATGCTTATGAAAATCCCGAAAACAAGCAGGTACATCACTCTTATTTTTCATCAAATATAACCAGGTAACACGAGATGCACACTCAATGAAAGAAACAAAGTACTTATAACCATTCATAGTGTTAGTAGCACATGGACCCCAGACATCAGAATGTACTACCTCGAAAGCAAAAGTTCTCCTATGACCCGTGCCAACATATGAGCTCCTAGTAAGTTTTCCTAACTCGCACGCATCACATACTAATTTCTCTTTATTTGTTTTTGCATAAATCTCTGGATACAACTTACTTAGAGTATCAAAGGAAGAATGTCCCATCCTCCGATGATGGAGTATCAAGGTATCCTCAGTCCTCAGCTGCAGTCCTTCCATGCCAGCCTTCTCTGCCATAGATACCAATGCTGAGTCCAGTCCTTCTCGATCTAGGTACCACAGTCCCTCATGCCAAGTGCCAGTCCCAAGTCTTCGTCCTGTCCCTTTCTCCTGGAAGGTCACCTTAGGAATATCAAAAGAAACAATCCATTTAAGTTGGAGGATTATAGAACTAATGGACAAGAGACTGACTGGAAAGGATGGAGCATGTAAAACATTGGATAATCTTACTGAACCTGTACAATTAACAGTACCCTTACCGACCACTGGCTGGAAAGTGCCATCAGCTGTCTGAATGCTGTCTGCTGATGCTAGGTGAGTGTAGGAAGAAAACTCACTAGCATTTCCCGTCACATGTCGAGATGCTCCCGAGTCGATAATCCAGTCTGATGATTTAAGGGAAGAGATAGACGCAAGGGCAAGTGATTCGTCAGTACCTTCTGATGGATGGACATACATGGCAGCGTTGCCCCTAACAAAGAATGAGGTGGACGCCTCCTCTGTTCTACTCCTCATGTCTTCCAGTGCCTGGTCCTCCACGGTAAAGGTGCCATCAGCTTCTCCGTTCCCTTCTGATATCAGGAGGTTCGCCCGATAACCTCCTCGGCCGCCTCGTCTACCCCCTCGACCACGACCACGTCCTCCATTATATCCTCGTCCGCCGAACGGTCCTCGTCCACCACCTGAATCTCCCTTCCTAGGTGGTTTGGTACAAGCATACCGATGATGACCCATCTCCCCACAGTTGTAGCACTGCCGGTTATGCTGCCAGGGCTCTCCCTTAGATCCTGTGTTACCTGAGCTGGTGATCGCTAGTGCTGACTTTGCTTCGGGGGGACCACCTGTCCCGGCTTGCAGCCTGATGCGTGTCTCCTCCTGGATCATGGCTGAGATAGCCTCCTCAAGGCTAGGGATCTTTGGTTGGGCTAAAAGTAGGGTCGTCCTCTGTGCGAAAGCTGCAGTCAGCCCTTTGAGGAACTTCATCGTCCTCTCCTGCAGACACACCTGTCTCTCCTTACACTTAGGGTCCCCGCAGCTCGTCCGATCTGATGAGTGATCATAATCCAACCACAAACTCTCCAACTCCGTGGCATACTCCTGCACCGTCTTCTCTCCCTGTACGGTGTTATCAATCTCCCCCTTTATCTGGAAGACCCGTAAGTTGTTCCCCACACCATCATAGGTCCTTCTCAACTTCTCCCACACATCTTTCACCATCTCAATACCGTCTACTGTGGCGGCAATAGACTGGACTAAGGAGTTGAGAAGCCAGGTGTAGATCACCATATGAGTGGACTTCCACTCATCGCGTCCTGTCGAGCCCTCGTCCGGCTCTGTCGTCTCGCCCGTCAGGAACCCCTCCATGTTTTTTCCTGCGAGGGTTCTTCTCACCCGCCGTGACCAACTCAGATAGGTGGCTGGTCCATCTAATTTCAGATCGATGGAGGGAAGCTTCAACTCCGGCGACGTTCGTGTCGTGTTCTTACCAGCCGACATCGTCAACAACTTCATCAACGTCGCCACCTCTGCAGAATCTAGCTTCTTGATGATCTCCTCCATCGATGCGTCGTCTATCCAATCACGTCACGTCCGCTCCACGACTCACGCTCGTCCTCGTCGTCCGCTCCTAGATCCGAACATGTCCCCCTTTTTTTCAGATCTAGGCATCCCTATTAGGCACTGTCTCGTGCTGGTGCGGAGGAGGCGGCAGCACACATGTCACAGCCGCCGTCGCAGCAGCAGCAGCAGTCGCAGCAGCCGCAGCAGCAGTAGTAGCCGCAGCAGTAGCGGGACGGGACAACAACAGCGAAGGGCGGCCTGCGAAGGGCGGAGAAGAGGAGAGAAGGGAAATCCTCCTGTGGGTTTGTGGAAGCTTGGTGACGGCTAGGATTTGTGGAAACTTGGCTCTGATACCATGTTGAAATTAATTGATTATTTTATTGATTGTCTCATTGGCATTATATAGCCTTACAGTCATTAATACAATGATCTCAATCATTATGACAATAATCTCATAATGGAATATCCTGTGACATATTCTGGCATCCCAAATATGTCCTCAGGATATTCCCATGTGCTTATACTATACTTAAATATGACACCCAACATACCATATCAACACTTTCCACCGGGTTAGGAACTAAGTTCCCAAGGAAAAATTCGAACCGTGTCCATCCCCAAGGGAGCCCTCCATCATAACCAACATGCCACGACCCCACGGACAAAAGTCTCCAACATCAAGATCCGACACAGACCCACACATAATCAAGAATCTGGTATGAAATCAATTGTTATCTCTGCATTTTTGTTATGATTATATTGTGATAATTAATGTAGTATTAATTGTTTACAACTCATAAAGTTTTTGCGCCCAATTTTTTCAAAATTCTCAAATTTCATAGTATCACAGGTTTTATCCTTTCTTTGGGTCTTGTCATCCGTCATATTCTTTGAGGTCACTCCATACTACACTACACACTCTCATCCTCTCCCTGCTCCTACTCCCGTGGCGGTTTT
The DNA here is from genome assembly GCA_036927795.1 of Iris macrosiphon. Lineage (NCBI taxonomy): Eukaryota > Viridiplantae > Streptophyta > Magnoliopsida > Asparagales > Iridaceae > Iris > Iris macrosiphon. The sequence goes on along the minus strand of JAYESA010000001.1, from coordinate 142,386,822 downwards.
CTTACATATTCCGGTTCTTCCAGTTCCTCCACTACAAACTTCTAGTCTGACAGTCTTGATGTTCGATGCACTGAGCCATTACCTATGCATTGTAACAACCATGCCACTTTTTTCATTGCTAGCAACCAGTCTTTCATAAGAGGACCAAATAGATTGAGATGGGCTGTCATTTCGTTCCGATGCTGTCATGACAAAGCAAATTTATACTTTATTTACTCGCTCTGAGGACCAAATCGTCGACATATTTACCAAGCCCCTTCCACTTGCTCGTTTCACCACTTTATATACCAAATTGGACATGCATGGGATATACATGCTCAAGCTTGCGGACTAGTTTTAGTACATATAACCAGCCTACTATATTGGACATTGGGTCTCTCCGTAGTGTTTCATAATATCCTGTATATATACTCTTATGTTAGGCTGGTAAAAAAAACATAATTTGGGAACTCTCTTCATAATAAGATTTCAGTACCTTAGTGAGCTTAATATTACATATCCACGAGAATTGTAAACTATGCAATATTACATATTTACAGAGATTGGAGCTACACAAAACTGAAACACAATCACAATGAAGCATCTACTAGTGAACTCTCTGATCCCCCATGAGTAGATTTTTTTTTTTAATTAAAGTGCTAGCGAATTTCTGGCATTTCTGCTCCCCCTATCTTTGCTGGAAGTTCAACTTCTTGATGCAGAAGGCGAACATGAAAGCGAAGAAGATAGAGAACCCAACAAGAACTGCACCTACAACCCCCATGAAATCGCTGTGAAATCCAAAGTGATCCTCTACGTAGAACTTGATCCTCTGGTCTGGCTGGCCCGGCACCTTGATGAAGTCCTCCAGGTCTCCATATTGAGTTACTATTAGACCATAGACTGTCCATGACACTGGGCAAATCCAATAGTACCAGACCCACCACTTGGGAATTTTCTGTAGTCCAAATAACAAAGCAATCAGCTAATGAAATCACGAAAAACTAATAGTTCAAGGTTTGTTAGAAATGGTGCTTTTAAAAATAGTTCCATAAGATCACAAACTCACCGGTCTAGGGATGTAGAACCCTGAGAAAAGGTTGAAGAGTGAGTAGAAGGTTGCTGCTAAGATGGCAGCAACCTGATGGTTCGGAGATATGGACACGGTCATCATTCCATAGTACGTGAAGTATAGGAAGGAGAAGAAGGAGATGAAGAAGAACCATAGGAACTTCGCCGCGGTCCACTGGAAACTCATCATGGAGTATATTATGAGGCTAAAATATAAACCCTGCGCAAGCACATAAGGAACCTCCACAATTACCTGCATTTGGAACAGACAATGGTTCATGACTGAATCTTTTGAATCAGATGTTTCAAGCAAGGTTAGCAGTATTGGTATCGGAATCGGTATCAAACTATTCTTACAAGTATTGGGATCGGCGGTATCGGCAGTATCGACAGTTTCGATTCGGAGTATCGTAGTTTTTTGTATTGGAAAGCAAATAATTATTTATAAATTATTAACATTTAGAAAATATATACATTTAGGCATAATTTTAAGTATTTCCAGTATTGTTTCTCAGTAGTTTTAAAATTGAATGAAATAGTAGTCACCCTTGCCGATTGGTTTACATGCGATACATAATTTTTTTTTTGATCTTTTACATGCTTTTACACCATTGCCGATTGGTCTTTTCGTTCAATTTTCTTTGCCGAATTGATCGGAAAAGAGACCCACATTGTTGGTAACATGTATCGGATCGGGACATGTCAAACCTTATCGGTATTAGCCGTATCGGATTGGTATTTGCTGATACTGCAAACTATGGTTTCAAGACTTACAGAAGACAAAAATCTTTTGTTACCTGAGCAATGGCATAGGGCAGAGCAGAGTACATTCCTGCAGCCCTCTCCCGATAGAACACTGTCCTTTCGATCGATATGATTGGCTGGACGGTTCCGCAGTTGGTGATTCCCACAAATAGTACTGCTGTGTACATGGAACCGATGACAATCCTGAGATCGTTCGCGTTCTCTCTGCACCACAATATGCAGTTCCTCAAATGTTATATACTAAACAGAGATACGGTCGCGACTGTAACGATTACTTTACCTTTTGTGACCAATCCTCCAAAATATGGTGCCCAGTAGCAAGGCAGTGAACAAAGTGAAGAAAAACCTGACAAGGTTGTAGTCAGGGCTCCTCCAGTAGGTCCACCATTGCTTCCATAGGCAAGCCTTGAACTGGTTATATGAAGACTGGGAATACTTTGTGGGGAAGTGAAGATCACCAGTACCAGGTGCGGGTTTGCGCATCTCGTTCACCAATGCCTTGTTATGCCTGACGAAATTGGCAATATTATTATCATTGAGCCGAGGTATAATTCTGAAACTGTTAAGAACAGTAGATGCTTCTTCTTCTCACTTACTGGTGAAGAGGTGATGACTTGTAGTACTCGGCAAAGTCGATTTGTAGTCGTATCTCAGCTGAGATGGAGCTCGCTTCCAACATCCATGTTGCGGGATTATATTTTTCCTTGATCTTTGGAACTCCAGGAATTTCCTGGTAGGTTAAATGGCATGTAGTACTTAGTATACCTTAACAAATTGGACGAAATCTAGTCTTCTAGAAAGAAAAAGAAGAAGATGATCAGTGGTTTTCACCTCAAAATACTTGATTATCTTGTGAGAGTTTCGCCCCAATGGTCCAGAGTATATTACCTGACCTCCTCGCTTCATCAGTAGTAGCTGTTTCGAAAATAAGTATATGGAAGGAAGAGAGTTATATAATCATATTTAAAAATAAAAATAATAATGATAATAAGACTAAACAAGCACGAGATATATAATAAACACAAAAGAGGTGTAATTAAAGAATGACAAATGATAATGAAACCAAGGTTCGGAATTGGTATTGGACCCTTCCTACGAGTATCGGGATTGGCAGTATCAGCGGTTTTGGATCGGAGTATCCAATTTTTTTGGTATCGAAAAACAAATGATTATTAATATTTGATATATTTAGGCATAATTTTTTTTCCTTAGTAATTTTGAAATTAAATGAAATAGTAGTTACCCTTGCTGATTGGTTTACCTGTGATAGATAAGTTTTCTTCTTTTACATGCTTTTACAACCATACCAAGCTTTTACACCCTTGTTGATTGGCCTTTTTCATTCAATTTTCTTTGTCGAATTGACTGAAAAAGACACCCTCAATGTCGGTATCGGATCGGGACATACCAAACAGTATCGATATCGGCCGTATCGGATCGGTATCAGCCTATACTGCGAACTATGAATGAAACTTTAGAAGATGTTATTACCTCGTCAAAGGCTTCAAATATATCGATGCTCGGCTGATGAATCGTACAAACAACTGTCCTTCCCGTGTCGACCGTGTTCCTTATAGTTCTCATGACAATTGCAGCTGCCCTCGCATCGAGGCCCGATGTTGGTTCATCCATGAAGATTATCGAAGGATTGGCAACGAGTTCGACAGCTATCGTCAGCCTCTTCCTCTGTTCTGTTGATAGGCCTGTAATTCCTGGAAGACCCACAATGGCGTCCTTGAGATTGTGAAGCTCTACTAAGTCCATGACTTCATCCACGAATTTCTGCCACATGGACACTACAGGAGTCAAGTGACCTTAGAAATTAGTGTAAACTGCATAGCAAGAGCATAGAGTAAAGCTACTAACCGTCTTTTCTTGATCACTGACTTCCTTAGGAAGGCGGAGAAGCGCAGAGTATATCAAGGACTCTCTGACAGTAACCTGAGGAGAATGAATATCATTCTGTTCACAGTATCCTGATATCCTTGCAAAGGTAGATTGGTTCTTCATGTAACCAGAGATCCGAATATCTCCTTCAACATATCCACCGGTCTTTCTTCCTGCCAATACATCCATAAGAGTAGTCTTTCCAGCCCCGCTCACCCCCATAAGTGCGGTCAGTACGCTTGGCCTGAATGCTCCCGTCACGCCTTTTAGTAGTTGAAGCCTATTTTCGGTCACGCCTTGCTCTTTCATTTCCTGTCAAAACAGATACGTCAATCACTTTATGTAATTGAGATGCCCTTGAAACATATGTGACTACCTATGTACCTATCCGAAAATGTATGTATCCCTTGTCTGTATCGTGTTCCTACCTGTATCCGTGTCTATATTATTGCAGCATAGGTTACAAGTGATCTATAGAGGTAGAACTGATGAAATAAGGTAAGAAGAAACTTACTGCAGGCATGTCAACATAATAATTTACGTCATCAAAAGACATGGCAAGAGGGGTGAATGGAAGAACCATTCCTCTCTTCAGAGTATGCCCATTAGCTGAACGACCACTCGATAGTTGCGTCATCATCTCTCCTGAAAAAGTTTCCACAATGTCATTGTCTTGTGACATAGCCCTAGTTGCACCCTTCCTCAAATTAAATTGTGAACAACATTTTTTTTTTCTCTTCAAGAAATTCTTACTGCTGTTTCCATCTTTTGCTGATGAAGGTCGAGGTAAGGAATCTTTGCTAGACTCGATCCTTCTGATTCTTGGGGGCTCCTTTGTTTCATCTTGGTTGGCTTCCATTTCTGCAGCTGTTTCTTCAGATATAACAGCTTGTGGTTTTCCCAAAGCTATCAAAAATCAAAGATAAAAAAGCAATAGTTATTGCAAATTACCCTTGTTATAACTAGCTTGTATCATAGAAAACAGAATCAACACCATCAAGATTGACTTCGATATTCCGATCACTATATGTAGGAAAAGATGTTACCATGAGAAAGTGACTTCATGATACTAAGCTAACAACAAAGGCAGACTACTTACGGTTTAGATACGCGAGTGCAAGAGTGAATAGAACATTGAATAATATAGCGAAACCCAGAAGTCCACCAGCTCCAATCCAAAACCACTTCTTCTCTGGGAAGACATGAGCATTCTCTAGAACAGCCACCCCTAGCTTCCTACCATCAGGTGCCTGTTGCCGCAATGTACGTGTAATTAGTGACTCCAAGAGTAGCAATATACCAAGTAAACAAATATAATTGTTCGTTTCGTTCTAGATTATGCAATGAGAGTGCTCAACTGATTAATCTTATGGAAATAGCAGTTTGTGACAAATGTCAGGCTATTTTTTGCATAGAATCTACAAGACACAACAAGGAGCTTACCAATTTGTCCATCCACCTAGGAGCCAGCATCTCATTTACTGCAAGAGCATTATAAGCATAACTTAGTGGTGAAATCCAATATCCCCAGATCCACCATTTTGGAATTACATCTGTTAGAAAACAAAAACCACGCCCATTTAGGTACAATGCTAAAAAAAAAGAAGGAAATCTAACAGGGTTAACGGGTTCCGAGCAGCAACTAAATCCTAATATGTGTAAAGAAGCCTTCTGTATGGTCACACGGTTTTTATACAAATAGATATTGTAGTACTGGAGAAATTTGGATGAACAGAAAAAGATACTATCCTTCTAAGTACACATTACTTGATTACAAAACAATATCGAATAGGTGCAGGTTTGTTTGTGATATGTATAGTCTTTGTTATAGTAGTTTATTGTTCATAAGAAGTTTATGTAATCTTAAGAGTAATCAAGAAGGACCTTGTGATCCACCATTTTACAATGTAATGTAATCTGATCCATGACGTACATTCCCGTTCTTTGACAACACTTGTTACTAAATGATTAATTACTAGAAAAGAATGCATGTACTATGTAAAGTGTTAGTTGTCACTTAGCACAGTAGAGCTTATAAGTCATAAACATGATAAACCCAAGTTCAAGATAATTTCTGTAACTGTGAAATTTATATATCAGGTTATGTATGAAGCAATAAGCTGCAATATTGAGTCAAATACCGAGTGAAAAGTGGCTATGAGTAACCAATTTGTGACAATGAGAATCTAGTTAGTCCAGATATACATTTATGCATAGTTAGTTCATGATAGGGCTTATAAATGATTAATTACTACAAAAGAATTGTAGAACCTGGTGATATTTTTCTTGAAGTCTGGAAATGCTTAGGCGAGAAAAAGGTTGATATGGCTTACTAAAAAATGTCCGATGAATAGAGAACCAGTACCATGGTACCATATATAAAAATAAAGAAGATATATAGAGTTCTAACAACTATCAAGGAATAAAGGCTATAAGCTATATCATGAAGCTATGGGAGCGTAATTGAGCAAAGATTAAGAAAGAAACTAGGGTTTTAGAGAATTAGTTTAATTTAATGTTGTAAAGATCTATTATAAAAACTATTAACTTATTAAGAAGATTAATAGAAATATTTACAGAAAAAAGGGATTTAGATATGGTATTTATTGACTTTGAGAAACTTTAGAGTTCTCAGAGAGTTAATATGGTGGGCTTCGTAGAAGAAACAAGTTTGTAGTAACTATATAAAGACTGCCAGGAAAATGTACGATGGAGTTATCATGATGACCGTGCGAATAGTTGGAAGAGCTAGTAAATATCTATTAGACTTACATCAAGGATCATCATTAAGTCCATAGACTCCATATCTTTTTGTGCTAGTTACGGATGAGATTACTAAGCATATCAAGGAGAAGATTCACGGTGTATGATGTTTGCTAGTGAAATTGTGTTGGTAGATGAGAGTAGAGAATAATTAGATGCCAAAATAAAGGTGTGGAGTGAAACTTTGGAATTTAAGGATTTTAAAAGTAGTAGGAAAAATGCTATGTGAAATGTAATTCAGCCAAAAAGAAAAAAAAGAAATGAGGGTGGAGTACTTATATTCATCATGACATACTACTAAGAAACATACTAGATGAACAACATATACCTATAATTGATAGTTTTCAGTACCTAGGATCACTCATTCATCATGACAAAGAGATTGAGAAGGATGCCATGCATAGACTGAAAACCGGATGAGTGAAATGGAGGAGTGCTTCTGGAGTATATGATAAGAAGATATCTTAATTTTTTTTTCTATAAGACCAGCTATACTTTATGGATCAAACTGCTGGGCAATTAAGAAACACGTCCAATAAGTAGCAGAAATGAGAATGCTAAGATGGATGAGTGACAATACATATTGAAATATATGATAAAAATGAGTATATTTGTGAAAAGTTAGAAATGATGTCAATTAAGAACAAGATGAATGAAAATCGTCTTAGATGGTTTGACATGTTCAGCTAGACCAATAGATGGACAAGTAAGGAGAAGCAATAAGATATTAGTTAAATGAGCCGCTAGAACTAAAAGTAGGCCTAAAATAACTTGGACTGAGATTTTAAAGAAGTATACGCTTTTTGTAAGTGTTACAGACATGTCCTTAACAGAAGTGAATAGAAGAAAATAATTCAAACACCTAAACTATGGAATAAAGGCTTTGTTGTTGTTTTTGAATCTATTTAGTCCAAGACAAGATATAAATGTGAAAATTAAGATATCTTAGGTGAACTCTGCAAGAACCTCTTGGTAGGATAAAGCCCCCCAGAACAAACATCAGGAGGACAGATAAAGATCCTCCAGTATTAGATATGGTCATCGTCCTGCAAAGCGCTGCCGTAGCTCTGAAGAGTCCTGCTGCCATTTGCTGGATCAGGAAAACAATGACTAGCTGCTTGAAGAACCTGCATTGAAAAAGAAAAAAAAGGTATAACCATAAATTCAACATTCGTCGCATAGCTAAAAGTAACATGTACAACTTGATAAGGACTTGAAGTTAACCTTCCGGCTTCTGGGGCAAACCCGATGGTATAGTAGGTCGTGACAACCCAAGCCACTGACTCAAGAATCGAAATAGGAACCCCGAGAAGAAAGTTTGGAAGGGTGTAAACCCAGGAGGGATAGAAGAGGAGATCCCTGTGCTTGTAGAACACGGGGAGCCTTGAGATAGTAAAGGAGACCTCAGCGAATCCATTGAACATGTTCACTATCAACGTAAACAGCAGGGCCCCTATGTAACCAGCACCATCCCCTTCGTTGTCGGTATGCATTCGTGTCCTCAGAAACACTGTTGAGGCAACGGCCGCTACTATGATAATCTAGAAAAAATGTAGGATACAATATCAGTGGCCCTTCAGGACTATGAACCAAAAGAGACAGTGGTTCACCTGGACAGTTTTGAAGAGGTAAACGAAAGAGTTCCGTTTAATAAGAAGCCACTCCTTGGCAAATGAGGCTTTGAGAAGCTCAGAAGAAGGGACAGAGTGTTTTGAGAAGACCAGAGCAGCCCTGTGGCTACGCATCTTGTCAAAAGGGATGGAGAGCTCATTCTCCAATCGAAGGCCAACATGGAATCTCTTGAAGCATTCTGCAAACTCTGATACCGGCATGTATCGGTAAGGCTTAGTCTTGTCAGCCCAGTACTGTTCTTGGTCCTTCCTTGACGTAACCTGAGCCAAAAGATGCAGACTTACAAGGTTTTACATATGAAAGTGCAATACAAGTAACGAAAGCTAAAAAGAACGGCTACTTCAAATTGATGGTGTATCCATGTTGTGTCCATGTAGAACAACACAACACAGACACTTTAAATGCACAGGACACCAAAATCAATGGTGTATCCATGCCATGTCAGCCATTTGCAGTAGGATTTCAGTTGCCGAGAAAAGTTTTTGCTACTGAATTGAAACAGAATAATGGGATAGATAATGTTGTTATATTTTGCATCAGAAGACATCAGATAATCATTCAAAATGCATACACAAGTTAAAACCTTCTGGTTGTTTCTTACACTAACAAGTTTGTAGGTTTGTAGGTTTGGTCAATGTTCTAGAAGCTATACACATATTGCCATGTCATATGTCAGATCATTTGATGCCGGGGAAAGTTTACATTCTGTATCACATAGCTAACACAGTTAACAACTATATAGTTACCTCTTGCAAGAAATCAGCAGTGCCTTTCCTATCAGGGCAGCTAAAGCCACAGGTCTCAAAGAACTCTAGTACAAATTCACGGGGACCCTGGTAGACTATCTGGCCCTCTGAGAGGAGGATGATGTCATCGAAGAGGTCGAACGTTTCAGGAGCAGGCTGAAGGAGAGACATGAGGATGGTAGCCTCCCCAAGATGAACGATTTGTTTCAGGCATTTTACGATTTGGAAGGTGGTCGAGCTGTCAAGGCCCGTCGATATCTCGTCCATGAACAAGGTCTTTGTCGGACCAACAATCATCTCACCTTGAACAGTTTCAATAAATAGCCATCGGATGAAGCAAAAAAGAAATGTGTTTGCATAATAAATTATGAAGCATAAAAGACGACACAAATATTGTATGAGAACACAAAATATTACAACATGGTACTACTGGCACAACATGAATGAATATCAGTGAATTCACCCTAGTAAATTTAGATCAAATAGTTATCTTCAATCATGATTAACAAAGCGCAACATAGAAAACAGAAGCATACTGGATTTTTTTCCTTAACTTAGAGGTTCATTTTTATTCTTGATGTAACCAATATTTTTGTTTTTGATTGTATGTCACTTAAGAAGTGTTGCTTAGTGCAATGGTCAAGATTGGTGTTTGCATCTTGTAGGATATGGGTTTAAATCTACAGCCTTTCCATAGAACACGATAAGGCTACATATACCTTAATCTGGCAGTGGCACTAGTGGGAGCCTCATGGTGTTGGAACTTCCTCCAGTAAAAGTTCAAGCTTTCTTTCAAAACTTCTAGGTTCTAAAATCACCATATTAATGAATGCACTGACTCATACATGGCGATAAAGCTGTTTTAAAGGAGTTGGTATGAAAATAGTCAATAATAGTACAAGTTATATTGTTATATAAGTGATTATATCAAAGATTCTTGGTGTATTGAAGGAATATCTGGCATAATGAGATGAAATTGTGGGGTATACTAAATATTCTTGCCACATGTACTCAATGACATCGATGATGCATATGGTGGTTCTTGCTAGACAACATATGATCATTGGTGCATAGTCGCATCATATATGCATTGACTGCCCAAGCAACAAGAAGTTGTCAAAATAAAATTTAGGCAGAAGGTGGACAGGTTCAATATGATGTGATGTATCCTCAAACTCGAGAGGTACATGTTTTCATGTATATATTGGATTATACATTAATGAATCAAAGCAACAATAACTTGTCAAAATAAATTTAGCCAGAAGGCGGACAAGTTTATCACATATGATGTGATGATATCCTCATACTTGATGAGAGGTACCTGTTTTTCATATTGTGTTGGGTTATACATTGATGAACCAATGCAATGTGGTCTTGTTACGAATGTAATAAGAAACCTGTTACAAATTAAGTAAACTCTCAGAACAAAAACAATTCATAACATGATAGTGCGTATTTTATTTCCCTTTAACTAAACTATTGTTGTTTGTCAGTTTGCAAGGAATATCATACTAATCTAATGAATGAATTAAATAAAGTTGGTTTGCCGGTAAAGAATCTAAAGAAGAGACTCATTTGATTCTTTGGGAAATTGGTTTAGGATCTAGAGATTCTTCACTAAGCTATAAGATTCTTCACAAAGAACAAATGTGATAGTATACTATACCCAGCACTAATGTGCTGGCCGTTGTATATCTTTAATTTTTGTTTTCTTTTAGTTTGCAAGTTATGGTTAATTGAAGGTATCAGATCATACATTTTCACCCATCTCATTTGAGGTTTTAGTTACTTGAAACATATGTTCTTTCATTCTCAATTTCTTTCCTCACCAGCAATGTTGTAAGTTATAATCAATCTTTGCTAAAGGAAAAATGCTCAAAACATCAGAATTTACAGCTACAACCTTAAATGAAGTGTGTTATGCTTTCTGACTATATTTTCTTTGGAGGCCAATAACTCATAGAATATAGTGTGACTGTGAATGACAATGAGAAATGTAGTGCCTCAAATCCCGATCCGACCGGGATGCGCACTATATAATTGGGCTTGTGGCTAGTCTGTCTGAGTCGTAGTTTGGAGTTTAGATCTTCGGCATCCTCTTGCCACGGACGAAATGCGATGATCCTTCCAACTCATGTATAGGCCTCTATTGAAACAAGTCCAATAGTTTTCGTGTTTTGTTGCTTGGTTTTCTTGATGTCGCTTTAGGATTTTGATTTGGTGTTGCTTTCGATTTGCTTGGTTTTCGCTGTTGGCTTTCTCGTTTGGAGCTTTGATTCTTGGGGAGTTCGGAAGGAAGGATAGGCAAATGATTCTAACTCGGTGCTCGTGTTGTTGCAGGTCCGCGTAACTGATGTTTGATAGTCGCTAGGCGGGACTCCTTCTTTCAGCACTTTCCCTTAACCAGTGAGTGGTTCGGACCCTTCTTTCCTACTTCTTCACGTCCACATCTCTAATGTTTCAAACGTTCAATCGATTATGCCTGGCTGAACGCCTAGGAAATCCTTAGCCATAATGCATGCCAGCCACTAAGAAAGGAACATGGGAATTGTAGACTTTACTTGTTTTCATAACACCTTATAAACACGAGCTTCTTTATAAAGGAATTGGGTTATTGGATACGGCCTGGTGCCTCGGATAGAGTTTGGACCCATGAGATACCAAAATCGGAACACGGCTTGAGAAAATATGAACTGTTGAATAAGTATATATATTGCTGCTTTACTTATTCTGTTTCATTTCATGCATTGTATGATATATGAACTGTTCATGCATTTGCATGGTCTGGGACAACTTGTGCACAAGGTTTGGCATTTCCTCGAAATGGTATTCCGGGCACTGGAACCGTATCGACCCGGGGGAAATATTTGATCGTGCTAGTCGCGATGCATTGCGGGACCTTCAGCAGGGCTTGCTACCCGGGCTGACAGGGCGCGCCGCAATGCTTTGGATAAGTCCCTATGGTGTCGATCACACTAATGACCGCATAGAATAGAACACATGCTAATTTATTGTTTTGTGCAGATGGTAAGTATACTTGTGTTTCGTTGCAGGGAAGGCGTGCATCGGTTGAGTAAGCAACTGATGTACTTGATGAATTCAATGTTATTTTCATTCCTATCAAAACATGCAACTGATATGAACTGAATTCACTTAGTTCTCTATAGAAAGATCATCTTAATGCATGCTCGCCCCTAATAAGCTAGTGTTGATTTAGTCGAGTGAGTTCGTCCCGCTCACCAGTACAGCTGAGTACTGATCCACGTTGTGGGCAACTATTTCAGGCACTAAGGCGGTGCAACGCTAGTGGATAGACGAGAAGGCGTTAGAAGCTCTTCTATTTTGAAGTATAGTTGAAGTCAGTTCATTTTGGAGGCGTGGACTTTCAATCTATACAAGGACGTAATGTATGAACGACGAGGACTATCTGATGGAGCGCGCCCTGCCTTTTGAGTTTTTTTTTTTTGTAATGCAAACCAAGTAGCCGAGAGGCGCATCAAATGTAAACTATATGTAAATTACTCTGAATTATCAATGAAAAGTATGTTTCTTCCTATACTTGTGTTCAACTATCTGTGAATGTGTTTTCTAACTTGTGTTTTCAAATGGGTTCCTATCACTGCACGTTTTTGCTTTGTGCGAGCGCAATTCCAGACTCGCACGGCATCACGCCCCAGCAAGGACGATCGGTTCCGTAAAAAGGATCCAGCGAGGACGATTGACCCTTTCGGAATCGGGACGTGACAAGAAACACTACAGTTAATCGCTCACCCCTGCTTGCATGACAGGTGGGCCATGACAAACCCTGGCATGCACGCACCACTCCTGGCCCACCTGCCATAGAGTCTGCACGGGCGATTGAGTAAAGTACCACTCAGTTAACATATTTTAGGATTTCCTATATCCAGAAACCAATAATGTGAATGCGATAGGCTCTTCAAGTGGAAGTTCATACATTCATCACAGTTGTTATCAGGAACAAATGGGTTGTTGGTGCTTTCAGTAACTCATTGCATTTTATTCCCACGCATCATACGCTACTACAAGTTTGAAGCTGGAAATGTCAAAAGGATGAACCTGTTGTCAAACGCTTCTTCTGCCCACCAGAGATCCCTCTCTGCAAGTCGTCCCCGACCATAACATCAGCGCAGATGTCCAGCCCAAGAATCTGCAAGCAACCATGAATTCGTCAACTAACCAGCCCCACATTTTTTTTCTCGATTCGGACCGCACACATATTATCCGTAAAATTAAAAAAAAAATCATGCTGAGCAACTTAATTCGGCAAAAACAACAAACAGACATATGCTAAAGCTGTCATCTTCCAAAATAGACGAGGATATTAGCACTCCACCAGCCATGATTGGCAAAAATGGTCCACCATAAGTCCATAACACTGCACCTAACATGCGCTATAGTTGGTGAGATCCTTGCCACAAGCAATCATATCCCTTGTAGCAAAAAATTTCCAAACCATTGTGGAATGTTTCATTATACAAGGTCACACTAGGAGACCCACACTACTTTGAACTTACTCCTACTCATTATTGGATTGGCATTTTCCAAAGTGGCAATAATACAGAAAGAAAGCAAACCCTGAGTGTGTAGTCTGTCTGGAGACTGCTCTCTACTCCTTCCATTGCAGTTGCCTGAAAGTGAGTGAAATGTGAAAGAAAATTAGCATACTTATATTTGGTATTAGAGGTTGGCCTTGATAATTTAGTACCTTCATGAAGAGATCAACTTCTGCTTCAGGAAATATCCCTGCTGCCTTCTCCCTTCTTGCAAGCTCTGTTAGGAGGTCTGTGTCAAATCATCGTTAATGTGTTAGATCACAGTTCCAAGCAAACTCGTTGTCTCTAAACTTTATATAACATAAACTGTAAGTAAAGTTGTAGAAATAATGCAAGACAATATTCTTAGCACCGCAAATGCCTCCTTAAATTCACTAACATGGTTTTAGCCCTGACTCTTAACCTGCGGAAATATTCATACTTTTTCTTTTAATTTTTCAGACTAAGGTCTTCTTAGCTTTACTTGTTGTTGGCAGCTAGTACAATGATCGCGCTCAACCCCTACACATGTCGATATTTTATTTTTAATTTTACCCCCTAGATATCCTCCTTAATATTAAAACACGAAACCAAACAGCTGCAGTGCGACACAAACTTTACGAGTTCAAGATATATTTGGACAGGTTACCGTATCTAACGCCAATCCCTTGACACCTAGCAGAGAAATCCAGCGTTTCCTTGACAGTCATCTGCCCGACATGCACATCGTTCTGGCTAATGTAGGCCGCTGTCTTCTGCGGCACGAACTCTTGGAGGCTATAGCCATTGTACGTTACCTCGCCCGTAGCCTACATACATCATACGAAAATATATTTATATACATATACATATATGAAAATGTTACAGTTCACAAATTATCAACCTTCAAAGTTGTGTCTAGCTTCCCTGCAAGAGCTAGTAAAAGAGTGGTTTTGCCAGATGATGGAGGGCCCAACAAAAGAGTCATCCTGATAATTCAATTCAAATGTGGGGGCAACAACAGCAAAAAAATGTGTCACTTGTAACAAAAATATCTGCTAATTTTAATCTGAAGTAATTTTGGATTGAGAGTAGTGAACCTGGAGGGATGTACAATTCCGGACACATCTCTGAGAATGGTGAGGGTGGTCCTTTTTGCCAGGCTCGCACCAAACATGCCCAATGCCGATTCGGCCATGTTTCTCGCTGTGTTCAGGAGGGTCGGGAGTGCCCTGTTTCCAATGTAGCAGTCGGCCTCGACCGTCAGATCCTCGAACCTTACTTCGACGGTCGGAAGCTCAATCCCAACCCTGCAGCAATCGTTTCAGTACAAGGTTAAAGATGTTCTTCGTTCGACCTTATATTACTGCAAAGCTGATGTATCAGATATGAACACCACCATGAATAGTACTCAAAACGATATAGATATATATATATATATATATATATATATATATATATATATATATATATATATATATATAAAAGCCTGTTACACTTGTATCAAGTTGTTTAGTAAATTGTATGATTTCGGGTCTGAAAATTTGCCAATGTTTACATATATAAGGTGTCAATATATAGGAACTACGTTTCTTGAACTTCATTGTAGTTAGGATTTACTCGTTTGTGAGTGTTGGGTTGCATCTCGTATTCGGTTTAGCGCTCAAGACTAACAAGCAAGTTGGTTATAAAGTTTTAGTCTCACATCGGATAGAAAGTGGGAGGATAAGATATAGATAATTGGAATCGGACCAGTACTTTAACAAGAGATTTTTCTTTTAAGTCATATGGACTAAGTTGAATATCACGTCTCCTAGATCAATTCTGACTCCACTGCATTCTGATAAGTGATATTATAGTACGTCCAAGGTTACGAGTTAGACTAGTTTGGACGCTCTTAGTTGTTTGAAGATAAATTGTGTTGAACGTTTGTGGTTTAGGTGCAATATACATGACCTAAGGTTGGAGAAACTATACACATGGTTTCAAAGCTGGGTCTAGCCATGGGGTTCAAGGTATAACAAGATGTGGTTGACACCCAATAGTAGTGCACGTCGACTTAACTTTGTGGTCGAACGGATAGAGATGACAATATCTCTGATCTCTTGGTTGCTCGGACTCATCCTAATACGAGATATGATACAGATTGTTGGGTTATATCTTACATTCAATTGAACGGTCAAGCATTAAGTATAGATAATTGGAATTGGACATCAACCTGCATAACTTAATAATTTTTTTTTAAAAAATCATATGGACCAAGTTCAATCTTATACATAAGGATCAGTGCATTTCCGACAAGATTCTTATATATTAGTTTACATATTGAAGTGTTTAAATTTGTCAAGAACAAAGTCTGTTTATTGGTAGGTGGCATGAATTTGTAATTGTAGGCCAACCATCTTCACTTGACAGTGGCACATACATTTGTTTAATGAAGTAAGTTTACTTACAAAAATGCATTCCAATTTTGAGGACTCCAATATGTAAGAGGTCAAATATATTCGGATGTGTCACATCCTAATCCAAAGCAGACCAACTACCCAATAGAAGAAGACCAAATGATAGAAATATGAGCTAACTTCCACCTAGGGAAGACAATATTCATTCAATATATTATAAAGACACTAAACTAATCCATATATTGTCTATAAGTCCCTCTAAATTAATTTCCTATGGTTAAACTATAATAAAATCTGTATGAAAGGAGTCATAAAAGGTCAAAAAGATTCGATCCTATACTATAATATTTAGTTTTTATATCATGTCTGAAAGGTGAGAAATAGAAGAACCTTTCATAGCAGAAAATACACAAGAGTATGATGTTTTAAAGAGTGTAATAGGATGTAATGATCATATGTTCAAGGTGGATACAAAATATGAAGATCGAGGAATATATATATATATATATATATATATATATATATATATAATAATAATAATAATAATAATAATTATTTTAGGGATTAGAATTTTCTGTTTTAAATTATTTGTATATATTTTTTGTGTGCGGGTGTCCGTGCGTGCGTGCATGCGTGCTTGCTTGTAATATATAATAATAATAATAATAATAGTAGGGATCAAAATTTTCTGTTTTTAATTATTTGCATATATTTTTTTTGTGCGTGTATATATATATATATATATATATATATATATATATATATATATATATATATATAATGATTTATCGCAAAAGAGAGGAAGGTGTTGGATTGGAATTGAAGCTAGAGCGTTGCTAACATTAGTAAAAGTATCAATAGTAGATGGAGCCAAAAAATACATCTTGAGGCTCAAATTTATAATAATAAAAATAAATATAGAATAATTTAAATTTGTATAAAAATAATTAATAATAATAATAATAAACTCTTAAGGTCCAAATGAGATGAGTGTATACAACCTTGTGTCGTACTTCTTTCTTTTTAAGAAAAAATGTAAAATATAGAATCTAGAAATTGTGGTTTCAATTTAAGCCTTACTATTTTACAAAATGAGTTCTTATATTATGAATGTAGAAATTTTGAGGAACAGACTACAACTTTTTTGGCTGGAATAGAACTATCATGCAAATCCGAATGAGTTTTACTATTCTACGAAATGAGTTCTTACATTCTGACTATAGAATCTAGAAATTAGAATGAGCATTACTATTGAACAAAAATATTTCCAAAGCGTGTAAATTCTCGTAAGGACCTAATTTCATGTGTTTTCTCCATTCTCTTTTATATTTAAATTCATCAGAATAGTTAACAGGTGTTGTTCAGCAAGGACGTACTATAAAATGGCAAGAGACTCTATCTATCAATGTATCTATAGTATCTATCAGTAGTACGTACTTGTGAAGCCGATTCCTGAGCTTGTGGAGGAAGCGTTCGTTGTCCTCCTCTGCGACCCTGAAGACCCTCTCTATGAACTCCTGGCGGTCCTTGAGCCCAATGTTCCGAACGTCCACCTCCTTATGCTCGTACCCTTTCCTTCGATCATCATCGAAGTGGACCGACTTCATGAGAATCCCCGTCCGGAGCCGGTCGTAAGTGGGCAGCTTCTCCAGCGCAGCCCACCGCAGCGCCTCCTCGTCATCGTACCTCGTTGATCCGGAGCCCGAGAACGCCTCGTCGATGTTGCCCCAGTTCGCGATCCTGATGCTGCTGCTGCTCTTTATGCTGTTCACGCTGTTTCTGGCAACACGACCTCCGGATCCCCACGCTTTCTCCGTTCCCTCCATTCTCAGACCTAGCTTAGCTCTAGGGATGAGGAGAGTGAGTGTTCAAGTTTGCAGAAGGCTGGTGATATATATATATATATGATATGTGTGTGAAATGAGTAATATTGTAAGTAAGCTTCCTTGGGGTTGGTGCATGTTATGTGGGCTGCTGTTGAAAAAAAAAAACAATAATACGAAGTCTGTTTACAGCCACTTTGTGGGTATAAACTGTTTGGTAAAACCTACCGACTATCGGTTCTCTTCATTGTACACAACTCGAAAAGAGATCGAACTTAGTTCTGTCCAGAACAAAAATTTAGAGAACAAAATGTGGTTGGAGACAAGAATAAGAAAAAGAGATTTTAAGTAGGAGAATTTTCTGTAGGAAGCATTGAGATGAGAACCTCAACAAATATATAGGGAGAGAACCAAGCCTTCACTACAGTCAAGAGAATAAATGCTATTAATCCAGACGTTTAGTGAGTAATGGAAAAGAAAAAAATGTGGAAAAAAAAATTTGGCATTTAAACGGAGCTGTCACATGTTTAAAATGAACCTACATATAGGGAGTAATAAATGTCCAATGTTCATAAATCGAATGAGTCAAAACGGTTCAAAAATAAAGGGGAGCAAAAATATTTTTGGATCCCAGCCCGAACCCGAAGAGTAAATTGGATCGGCCTTCGGCGCCCGCAGGTGTGGGCACGTACCCGCACCCGTTACCAGCGCCGAACCGAACCGAGCTGGGCCGGACGGCGGCGCGCGCGTGTGGCCCAAGGGGTTCCCCACACACTATCTTAAGAGAGCAATGAAGAACTAATATATAAATACAAGGGGGAGGAGGTCCAACCGATGTGGGACTAAAGCAAAAGGAGAAAGTTGAGCTTTTGCTCACATGTGTATGGACATATATACACAGCCAACAACCCCCCCAAAGGTCAAGTTCCGAAATAGAAGTGACAAAGAAATTAAAAGTGAAGAATTTCTGGGCAGGTATATACTATGCACAGATGAAATGGACTACAGCCTTGAATCTCACTTAGTGACTATTGTCTTTGTCTGAAGAAGTGCTTTATGGACTATGCCTTGAATCAGACTTCTTGTACCAGATTCAGAAAATATCACACATAGTACGCTAGAGGTTCTGGGTCTAACGGGTGGTGCTTTTGGTAGGCCATGCACACTTATTCCAAATTCATGAGACTTGTCTAGTATCGCCCTGTCCCATAGTCGCGGCCTTCATGACCTCTCATATAGGTAAGTGTCACAACCCGCACCCGATGTAGGGATACAAGTCGGAAATAACCTCCAGCCTACGCCATAGAATCGACGGTAGAACGCTGTCTTGGTCTACTATACTATCTAAAATATCACAATAATATGAAGTCTGCCAATAAAATCTCAACACAAAACTCAATCACATTCTAAAGCACGAGAAGATATCAAGGAAGTCTAACATAACTATCCATTCAATATATATAAACAATAATAGAAACAATATCCAATCTCATACTCTATGCCGAAAACAAATCCGGTACCAAAATGCTAAAGAGACTAACTATGAAAACTAGTGATCCGGATAAACCTCCAGGCAATCACTCCAGAACTAGTGGATCCAAGTCTGCACCATCTATAAGTCGAAGTCCATAGTATGTCGGACACCAATCTCTCGGATCCTCTGAAAAATATTTTTCAGTTAGGAATGGAGCGAAGTACATACCTCTAAAAGCAGTTTCAAATACATAATCGAGCATATATAACAAGCAATAGAAAAAAGATACAAGATGCACAAGTAGAAAGAATATACAATACAGGGTGAACAGGCAATAAGCACAATAGCAACTGGAAGTAAATACGAGAAATAACTGCAAGTAGAAAACAAGAATACTAGCTATGTGATTTAGAGTACAAGTTCGTTATGTGATCGGCTTATGTTGCACATGAGGTATAAATGTAACTCCATTATACGTGAGATGTATAATCGACATGCACATGAGATCAAGAGGGCTTTGATCACATAACCAACTCCTACTCCCCCTTCCCAACCAATACTCATGGATCCAACCACGACACGTTACGTGCATGATCACGATATAGTCACACTAGCACACGAAATAGTGGATGCACAAGAAGCACATGAAAGTCAATACCCGATGCACACGATAAAATACATGTGACTGGGTACCCGTTGCACACGGTAGGGGATAACACCTCCTGACGGGATCCATATAGCACCAGTCCGTGAAATCACTGTGTCGGGAATCAATGTAGATAATTCTAGAATATGCATATATACAATATTATGAATTGAAAACAATCAGAGAAATGTACTCGCCTGTGGTCCAGAGCAATGAATGTCAAACTGTCCGAACTGGTGTCACACAGACCTATATATGGAATATTATATTAATACAAGGTTCTAGAAAGAAAATAAGTTAAACTAGTCAACTTCTAGGTCAACAAGTCAATTCTAAGTCAAAAGTCAAACTAGGTCAACTCTAAGTCAAACCGGTCGAACTATAGTCAAACTATGGTCAACTACCTATTTCTAGGTTGTATAAGTCTAACTCAAAGATATTGGGCCCACACACTATGAATCTAGGTCATACAAGCTACAACTTAGGATACTAAGATACCGTATCTCAGGATACGCAAACAATAGGTAAATATCACATATCTATAATAAAGAAATATTAAATATATAAATCATAATTACAAATGCTAAATGATTATCTTGGTTTTGAATCAATTTGGTATCGCAATACTAAACATCTATCTTGATACCCAAACCCAATACCTTGGGTATTCTTAATACCTTGACATTTACCTTGGTATCTCAAGGTAATGTCACTATAGTATATATATATTAACTATCCAACTATAACTATAAACTACCATATATTTAGTATTTATACCATACTATATACCTTATTTAGTCACCTAATACCCACCCATAATTAGTTTACAACTATCCTATTACTATGCCAATACCTACTACTCATACCTTGGTATATCTTGATACTTACCTTGGTATCTCAAGATAATTGCCAAAATCTCATATATGTACTAACTGTTTCAGATAATAAACGTAAGATACAGAAAACAGGTTTATACGAAACCCTTTCTTAGGTTTACAAACAAGACGTACAATTAATCCTACACGAGGATGTCGAGTACAATTTTTTAATCTGGGTAAATATTGCTATAGGAGTCTGATCTGCGGTCGATCACTTTGTCCCTTGGACCACACGATGATGAAGAAGTGCCATTGAGGAAGTAGAAGCTTCGAAGTTTGCGAGTAAAGGTTGAACTCTCGTCGTCGAAGACCTTGACCTCTGCTCTCTGATCCTTCAAGTTTCGACTCTTAACTCTCCAATTTTTCGACCTTGGTCTTCTTTGATCATTTTTTTCGACCTTTTCTTCGACCCTTTTCCTCTGTCAATAGAGGTCTCTATTTATAGAGTTTTAGTGACAGTGACCACTCAGTCGGCGTAGAAACCGAGTAGTAGAAAGTACAGCACCCTTTTACACGATGGTTACAATAACCGTTGCCCGCGTATAGATGACCTTTTGAATGAGCGTGTGACGCGTGTCCCTTTAAGAGACGATGCGTATAACTGCTGCCAAGATCATGGCATAAAAGTCACGTGGGTAGTTATCCTTCGCGTAGAGAAGGTTGACATAGAAGCCAATAGCTGTCACTATGGCGTAGAAGCCAAAGAGTTATCAAACCGGCATAGAAGCCGAGTGGGCGTAGAAGCCGGGTAGGCGTAGAAGCCGAGTAGGCGTAGAAGATAGCTGATCCTCCTCCCCTGATTGAGGCCTTGAACGAATTCTGGACCGAATAGCCTTAATACGCGTCAATGCAAATGTGGCCTGAGTTAGCGTATCCCAAGGAGATAGCGTACAGCGTGCTCCCATAGCTGAGAATAACCTGATGGCGTAATATGCCAAAGTGATGATGTGGACGTTTTAGCCGAAATCACGGCTTTTGGAGATATAATCAAATCTCTTGCATTAAATGCAGAGATCTGCCATCATCCTGTGCATTAAATGCAGAGGCGTGTCTTGACGATGTGCCATCATTCCGCGCATTAAATGCAGAGACGTGCCTCGAGCCCTGTACGAAGAGCAGCTTTTAATGTGGCAGCCTGTTTGTCTTCTGCGGAGCGAAAATGGCTCACATCTGCCTGTGTAAAACTAGACAGCGTATTTCTTTGTATGCGTAAGAGCAGTTTACGCCGAGGAGATGTCGCTAAACGACAGTTTGGTGATATTAATCAAATCTCTTGCATTAAATGCAGAGATCTGCCATCATCCCTCGCATTGAATGCAGGCGTGTCTCGAAGATCCGTCACCGTTCTGCGCATTAAATGCAGAGGCGTGTCTTCGAGGGTCTGCCACCATTCTGCGTATTAAGTGCAGAGACGTGCCTCGAGCCCTGTACGAAGAGCAGCTTTTGACGTGGCAGCCTATTTGTCTTCTGCGGAGCGTAAACAGCTCACATCTGCCTGTGTAAAAACTAGGCAGCGTATTCCAGAGTATGCGTAAAAGCAGTTTACGCCGAGGAGATATCGCTAAACGACAGTTTGGTGATATTAATAAATATCTTGCATTAAATGCAGAGATCTGTCATCATCCCGCGCATTGAATGCAGGCGTGTCTCGAAGATCCGTCACCATTCTGCGCATTAAATGCAGAGGCGTATCTTCGAGGGTCTGCCACCATTCTGCGCATTAAGTGCAGAGACGTGCCTCGAGCCCTGTACGAAGAGCAGCTTTTGATGTGGCAGCCTGTTTGTCTTCTGTGGAGCGTAAACAGCTCACATCTGCCTGTATAAAAACTAGGCAGCGTATTCCAGAGTATGCGTAAAAGCAGTTTACGCCGAGGAGGTGTCACTAAACGACAGTCTGGGTCGCTGTGCCGCGCTATCATCATAGCCGTCGTCTGGGTAATCGTGCAGTACTCTTTGTCAGGTGTCAGACGTCAGGTTCACTGCATGATTTGACATGTTCATTTTGGGCAATACGAAGCGTTCCTCGTACACTTCAATGCTGCATTAAGAGCAGATGAGTTTTACGCCGTAAAGGCGATATAGTACCCTCTTTACGCTGAAGCAGCCTGGATATACTGTATTACGCGGATAGTCCTTGAGCTTATATTTTACGCTGTATTTAGCGAAAAAGGCTCTGTTGTACGCCGATGGCTCCGAAGTCCAGTCTTACGCTGCCCAGCACCAACACGCTGCGTATAGCTATCCAGCGTATTTTTCATGCTTCTACACTAACTACCCATTAATAACTACATATATCAATCCAATATAACTCTAGTATGTACTAATAGAATAAATACTAACTACCAACTGCACACTAACTATTAATACATATATACGTACATACATACCTAAAATATATAATATAAAAGATACTCATAACTATTGATAACTAAAATATACTAACTTACTCAATAATATTATGTGCTACAACTAAATATATACATATATAGTATAATACAAATAGCAATTAGGAACATATTTATATATATATTAATTACCATATATATATTTAAATACATATATATAACCCACCATATATATTTATATAATATATATTTAAATACATATATATAACCCATAATATATATTTATACAATATATATTTAAATACATATATATAACCCATAATATATATTTATACAATATATATTTAAATACATATATATAACCAACAATATATATTTATACAATATATATATAAAACTATATATATAACTATACATACACTTATACATAGTAAATTGTATAAAATACCACATAGTAACATACACACACATACATATTAATATGTATATATAACTATACATATATGTATACGTATATAAAATTATACACTACATAAATACATAACAATATATAATATAACTATATATATAACCACATATAAATATATCTACTATATTATATATACATATACTACCACTTATAAATATATATCTACATGTAGAAAAATAGCTACATAATAAATATACACATATAGTATATGCATAGGTACATAGATCTAAGACACAATATTACATAAATATATATACACAATATTATATATATATATACATATATATAATTATACTTCTCCATGAAATAAGAACACAAAAGAATTAGATCTACAATTAAATTGCACATACATGGACCGTATCACCCCGTATTCTACTAGATTTAGGATACGCATGCGACACGAGTCCACCACACATCCAAACGTACCCCGAAGGACACGAACAAGTCATATATATTATTTATGAACAATACGAAGAGTCAAATATACATCTACATGTCCGTGTCAAAATGTGACATGCTCAAAGTTCCGTGTCGGAGGAAAAATCTCCAAATTAACACATATCACTAAATTGATGGGATACGATCTACACGTACCCAATTGTGGATACAATACTAGCCCCAAACACACAAGCACATGCCAAATTGATCTATAGGATCAATTGACACACACAACAAATGTCAATCTCGAAATTCTCCCAAAATTGACACAAAAAGTACCATAACTTTCTCAATAGGCCTCCTATGAACACAAAACCAAAACCTATGGGTAGCCTATGCATATGGGTTAATTTTCTATGGTTAAATCTCAGATTTAGAACCTAAATTAAGGGGGAGAACTGAATTATATCTATTAGGAGATGGATTTCCAATGAAACCTCCAAAATTGGTGAAATTGGCCTCCAACTTGTAGATTCTTGCTCCTCTTTGTAGATCCATGCTTCCTCCTTATAGATCCTTGCTCTAATAGCCTCCAATGATAATTTGGAAAATAATTGGGTGGAAATTTGGTAGGGATTTGGTTGAGAATTTTTTCTAGATCTAGATTTGGAATAAAAAATGAAGAGAGAGAAAGTTTTTATCCCATTTATATAGGCCTCACTTGCCCCCTCCCTCAAGCTACTATATAAAGTCTAAAATACCCCTTGGGGCCTCTCATGAAGAAATTAATTAAGGAGGGAAGCTTCTAGTCTAATGGGTTTAACATAATTAATTATCCTCCTAATAATTGAGCTTCTAATTATTGGGCTCAATTCTAACTAGAATTAAATGTTGGTCCATGAGTCTAAACTAAACTAGTTGGTCCACTAACACAAGTCCAAAAATAAATCTAACATGCTAATAATAAATAAATAATACAATAAATAAAATTTAACATGCACAATATTTAATTAATTACCAAATAACTAAAATATCCTTTCCTAGAAAATATGGTAGTGACAGTATGTCCTTAAGGGTTGGTGATATGTGTCAACCCCGCATATCAGCTTGGACCTATTAAGAGTTTTAAAACTCATCATAACCATATCACTCAGGAACACTATCACCATAGGGATGGGGAATCATTGTACGCATGTACAACCACTTGGGCATTATTGTAATAAGATTTTAATCTCGGGTCAGTGTTCCATAAAAGTCACCTAAGTCTAGCTTGTTCCTACCCATTGTACCAGCTTCTTGGGATCTCCAGTCAGACTCGGTTGGGTTGCCCCTACTGGTGACTTTACTTTTGGGCTTAACCCCATCCCCTCGATAATTTTAGGATCAAAGTCCTAGACAGACCCTTCGTCAAGTGGTCTGCAAGGTTATTTTCTGACTTTATATAGTCAATAACCACACATTTATCCAATATGATCTTTATAGACTTGAAGCGCAGCTGCAGGTGCCTGTTCATCTTAGCATTCACATAATCATGCTTTAGTAGTTCTATAATAGATTTATTATCACAGTTTTTAGAAATTACAGAAATACGACTAATAGAAATAGGTATATGCATAATAAGGTTTCTTAGCCATTCAGGTTCTGTACATGTAGTATCCAAGACTATCATTTCGGAGTCCATTATACTCCTAGCTATGATAGTTTATTTAGATGAGCCCCAGGAGATTGCAGCTCCTTCTAGAGTGAAAACATATCTAGTAGTGGATTTTACATCATGTAAGTCAGTTATCCAGTTTGCATCTGAATAACCTTCTATGATATCAGGATGTCTAGTATAGTGCAGCATATAATCTAGAGTACCCCTAAGAAATCTAAATACTCTTTCTAATGCTGTCCAATATAACTGATTTGGGTTACTAGTATATCTACTTAGTCTCCCAATAGCAAATACAATATCAGGTAAGGTACTGTTTGATATATACATGAGAGAACCTATCATCTGAATATCTGTGTTATTCCATGAGAGAACCCTCATTCTTCTTGAGAACAATACTACTGTAATAAGGAGTAAGGGCAGGTTTTTTATCAAAATACTCAATATTTTTTAGCATTTTCTCGATAGAGTGTGCTAAGGATAGAGTATAGCTCTCCTTGTATTTAGACAGTTGCATGTCTAGAATCAAGTTGGTTTCACCTAGATCTTTCATATCAAACTAGCTGGATAAATAGTCCTTGGTATTAATTATCAATTCCAGTGATGATCCAAGAATAAGGATGTCATCTACATACAAATATAAGATGACAGAACTTTCATCTATAATTTTGGAGTATATACATTGTCATACTCATTTGGACGAAACCATATTCTGAGATGACTATGTCAAATTTGTTGTGCCATTGCTTGAGAGCTTGTTTTAGGCCATAAAGAGATTTAACTAATCTGCAAACTTTCTTTTCTTGGCCTTTAGCAATGAAACATTTGGGTTGCTCCATATAGATTTTTTCCTCTAGGTCCCCATTTAGAAATATTGTCTTTACATCCATTTGATGGATTAGCATATTATGAATGGATGCTAAGGCTAGAAGGGTTCTAATAGAGGTGATCCTAGCTATAGGTGAGTAGGTATCAAAATAATATAATTCTTTTTTTGGGTAAAACCTTTTGCTACTAATCTAGCCTTGTATTTCTCTATAGTACCATCGGCTCTAAGTTTTTTTTTGAATATCCACTTACAACCTATGGGTTTACTACCTAAAGGTTGGTCTGCTAGAAACCAAGTACTGTTCTCCATGATGGAGCTATATTCACTATTAATGGCTTCTTTCCAGAAAGGGGCATCATGAGAAGATATTGCTTCTTCATAAATTGAGGGATCACCCTCTATAAAAAATGTGAAAAAACTTTCTCCTAATTTTTTTTTCAATTCTTTCTCTTTTACTCCTTCTAGGTTCTATATCTTGTTCGGGTTGCGAACTAGATATTTGAATATGAGAGCTAGTGGACGGAGCAAGAGAAGAGTTGGAGGGAGAGGAAGAAATTCTATCTTTGAAAGGATATGTATTCTCAAAGTAAACTGCATCTCTTGCTCCTATAATAGTATTGTTAGAGATTTTATTTAATTCTGAGTGAGTAACAAGAAATCTATTGGCATTGCTGTCTAGGGCATATCCTATGAATACAATATCTACAGTCTTAGGTCCAATTTTCCTCTTTTTAGGTTCATGAATTTCTACTTTAGCCAGACATCCCCAAACTTTGAGATAATGGATCATCGGAGCTCTATCTTTCCATAATTCATAGGGATTCTTATCATTAGACTTACTAGGAATCCTATTAAGGATGTAACATACAGATAATAATGCTTCTCCCTATAAATTATCGGGAGCACCTGAGCTGAGGAGCATGACATTCACTATGTCTAACATAGTATGATTCTTCCTTTCAGCAACTCCGTTGGACTGTGGTGAATATGAAGAAGTTACCTTATAGATTATTTCGTGTTCTTCACAGAAATTAGTCATATCATTTGATGTATACTATCCACCATGATCTGATCTAAGAATATTAATCTTTCTCTCTAACTGGTTCTCAGTTTCAGATTTGTAGACCTTAAAACTGTCTAGAACTTCATTTTTGGTTTTGAGAAGATTGGTATAATAATACTTTGAATGATTGTATATAAAGGTAATAAAGTATTTTCTACCGCCTCGGGTCAAAACCTTATTTGAGTCACACACATCACTATGAACTAGCTCTAGAAGGTCAGAGTTTTTTTCTACAGATTTGAAAGGTAGAATAGTGTGTTTGGCTTGAACACAGATATCACACTTGTGTTTATCATCTATTGGAGTCTTTGGAATAAGATCTAAGTTCACCATCCTTCTTAGGGAACCTAGATTCACATGACCTAATCTACTCTGCCACACATTTGAAGATTCTACATTGAAAATAATTAAAGAAGGATCTGAAATTTTATTCACGGTACTCAAAATGAAAAGACCATCTCTTATAAATTATTTTCTAATAAAAGAGTCATTCTTAGAAAATACTACTTTATTTTCCTCCATAACAATCTTATACCCTGAAGCTACAAGAAGAGACCTACTAACTAAATTCCTTCTGATAGACGACACATGTAGCACATCATAAAGAGTCAGAGTTTTTCCTGATGTCATCTTTAGATCTATTCTTTCTTTTCCTATAATCTGTGCCGCTGAGCCATCTCCTAGAGTTATACCTCCTCCACCTAATTTTTGATAGTTTAAAAATATGAGCAATCAAAAAAATGAATATTAGCTTCAGAATCCAACCACCAATCGTCAGAATGGTAGGAAATATTGACTAAGGGTTGATAGCTTACAGACCTGAAGGAACTAGAAGAGCCGTTGAGAAGCATGTTTGCTTCTGGTTTGGCTGGATATTTCCCTTTGTAAGAAGTCTGGACAGCTTTTTTCTTCATATGGAAACAGTTGGTGGCCATATGATTTATTTTACCACACACAAAACAAGATCTCTTCTGATCCTGAGTCTGACCAAAGTTTATTGGTTTATGGTGATGATGGTTTTGATGGTGAGGCTGAAGGTTCTGCTTCTTCTTGAAGAGGTTCCTTTTGGGTTTGTGATGACGATGAGGCTTTGGTTTGCCTTGGAATTCTAATAGGTTTACCTTAGCTTTAGACTCAGACTTATGGTTAGACCTTAGCCTATTTTGTTCTTCTGTTCTAATTTTCTTTATGACTTGAGGAAAGGTATGGTCACCTTGAGTATGAATAAGGTCTTTCTTAACATCAGATCAAGAGGGAGGAATCTTGTCTATTAAGCAGGATATTTTATACCAAGTAGAGAAGAAAGTATCTTTGGCTTGAATATGCCTAAGGTATTATTGGAATTCATATATTTGGTCATTCATAGGTTTATTATCTACCATAAAGTATCTGTTGAATGAGGATGAGTTTAATCTTTCAATTCTAGCATCATCACAACTATATTCATCTTCCAGGGCATCCCAAAGTTCTTTAGCACTTTTGTATTCAAAGAATATGTCATATAGTAATTCAAACAAAGCGCTTAAAATTCTATGAAAGCAGTGGTAGTCTATTTCCTTAGAGGTCTTGGGTCTAGTGGAGCCAGAGGAATTGGATACACCTATGTCAGACTCAGTGTCATCAGAGTCATTTGTAATGGGTATGGAACCATCAATGACTGAGATCAATCCTAAGGTAGTGAGCCAAAATTTTATCTGACTTTCTCATCTCTTAAAGTAGGTCCCATTGAAATTAGTAGGTTTAGCAGTAAAAATCTCATCCTTGCCAGTCATGGTTGCTAATGGAAAAAGTTTAAAATTGAAAGATATGTAATTACTCAATAACAATGTCCAATGATCTAGAATAATAGTTCAAGTGATTTTGCTAATCAACCTTAAAATCTTTAGTCTATCAAGTGTTGATTAACTTGGGTTAGCTGTAGGGGCCGATTTCCAGCTAGAGGTGGTCCGAAGACACTTAAATACCGTATCGCTTAGGGCTATTTACACCCGGTTGACAGAAGGACCCTTTCGACTTGTTCCTAAATTAATCTCTACTTTTAGAATTCAGACCCAAAGAGATTTGTAAATACACTTTAGCTATTTCTTACTTCTAGAAAACAATTTCTATTATTCTAAGTTGTAGTAGAAATATATCCAAGTATTATTTTATAGCAGGTATGAAATGTTATATAACAAGTAGACAATTTAATCACAAAATAGGCAATTATATCTATATAACAAAATTGCTTAAAGAAGTATAATACAACTCACCTAAAGAAGTCTGATATAAAATCAAAATTTAT
Source organism: Iris macrosiphon (assembly GCA_036927795.1). Classification (NCBI taxonomy): domain Eukaryota; kingdom Viridiplantae; phylum Streptophyta; class Magnoliopsida; order Asparagales; family Iridaceae; genus Iris; species Iris macrosiphon. Next base: position 142,357,202 of record JAYESA010000001.1, on the reverse strand, counting down.
GCGCAACTCTGTAGTGCCCTATTCTCCCTATTCGGGAAACGCAGCTAAGAAATACTTGGTATCGTTTGATCGGAATAGATTGAATCAAGATCCTTTCCTCGTTATGGATTGGTTTCTTCGGAACCAGGTCCCACATTCAATGGATCATGCCTCAAGGAAGGACTCGACGGCAGAGTCGAGAGAGGCCTTTCCGTTGCGTTTGTTTTCTTGTCCGTTTTTGATGCCGCTTGGTTGTTTTCTTGTTGGTTTCGTGACTTGCATTTTCTTGAACGGTTTTGATGGATTTTATTGCCTTCGTTCTTACGATTTTGTATTTCGTATCGAACCCTTGGAGATCAAAGTAGGAGATATTGATCGTCTGTTTGTGCGTGCAAGTGACCGTGTAGGCGACGCGCAAGCAGAGTCTTGAAGATCTTCCCTTCTCTCTCACAGTTCACCAACTTGGGAGTGACTTTACTTCAATTAGCTCCCTTCTTCCAAGTCTTCATTCTTGATAAATTGACTCATTTGTGCATTCCGATCAAATGATACCAAAATAAGCAAATAAAATTGAGTCAGAATAAAGTAGTAGACTTGAAACACTAATAATGATTGTCACACAGAATTCTACGCGATCACCTTGATGCATGCATGTCCGTTATACATATAGCTATTTTGTGCCAGTTGTAGTTAGAACTCGTTTAGCTATAACTGTTCAATGTATGGTGCAAAAGGAAAATATGATCATTGTATAAGTAGCCTAGACTATGGGAAATGCATGAACTTTATTTACTTATATTGCTTGAATATGTGTTTCAATTGATAACTTAGTTTGTAGACGAGGCATGGTCTTGGACAACTTGTGCAAAAGAGATGTCATTCTACGAACGGTCGCCGGGGCATTGGGACCGCTTCGACCCGGGTAGAACAATTTGCTAGTGTAGTCCTAGCATTGGATGGGTCCGTGCGTCCGCCAAGGGCTAGCTACCCGAGATGCAATGGCAGCCGACCCATCCCTCGTCCGACTAAGTGATTGCTATGTATATTTAAACTGTACAGACTAACTATGTCTTCGTAGCATGGAGGGTCTTGGTAAGTTTTGTACAGGTGGTTCAGACAGTACAGGTAAAGTCATCGAGCGGTGGCACATTTTGTTATGTTATTTTATTCTATCATATACAAAAAAGTACACTAAGGCAAGATAGATAGATCACATAAGAAAAATGTTGCATGCTCATATGAATTCATTATCAATTTTGGTTAGTGGATTAGCTCGCCCTCACCGGTACTTTTTGACGTACTGACCCTCGTTGCAGTAGGTTCCCCGAGCCGAGGCGACGGGGCGAGGAGCTGAAGCTTTTTCCAACCCTTCCTGGATCAAGGCACGTTCGTGCTGTGACTTTTGGAGCCCAAGTACATACTCAAGAAAGGAGCTCGTACTTTCTTTTGAAGCTCCTAGACGATGGTGCTGACTCGCACCCAAGGTGTTTTGTGTTTCTGAAATATTAGAAAAGGATGTAATATATGGATCGACTATCTCATTTTGCATCCAAGTTGTAAGCTCGTGCGACATCTTTACTACTTTTGGGGCAAGATTTTGTAAACAGATGTTCATTATCAATAAAGAGAACTTTTCTATATCTCAAAGTGTGATATATTATTTGCGTACTCTATTGTATTTGTTCTAAAGTATACCATTATCCCTAGGCCTTGTGCACGTGCGCCTTATGCGTGCACGGCATCATGCCCGTGTAGAAGCATAAAAAATACACTGGGGAGTTATATGCATAAAACCCTCAACATGCAGGAAGCCCACGTAAAACAGAGCTCCAGCACTGGGTGGCGTACAACAAGACTTCAGAGCCATTAGCGTACAACAGAGCTTCTACGCTATTCAGCGTAAAACATAGCTCCAGAATAACCCGCATAATGCAATATTTCCAGACTGTATTGGCGTAAAAAGGTTGCTACATCGCCACTTTGGCGTAAAACCTATCCGCTTTTAATACAGCAGAAAGTTGTACGAGGAACTCTTCGTATTCCTCGAATGAACCTGTCAGACGAAGCAGTGAACCTGACTCCTGATAAAGGGTACTGCACGACGATCAAGAGGACGGCTATTATGATGATTCTGCACAGAGCCCCAAACTATCATTTAGTGACAAATCCTTGATATAAGACGTCGTTTACGCATTCAAGGAATACACTGCCTATTTTACACAGACAGAGATAAGCTTTTACGCTCAGCATGAGACGAAACCAACTGCCACGTCAAAAGCTGCTCTTCGTACAGAACTTGAGGCACGTCTCTGCAGTTAATGTACGAGATGGGGGCATATCTCTGCATTTAATGCACGAGACTTGGTTCTAGTTTTAATGACTGGGTGAGCTATAATTAGGGTTAATACGTCCACATCACCATCCCTGCATATTACGCCATCAGGCTATTTTCAGCTATAGGAGTACGCCGTATGCTATCTCCTCGAAATACGCCAACTCAGGCTATATTTACAAAGGTGCGTGATAAGGCTATTTGGCCCAGAATACGCTCAGGACCTCAGTCAAAAAAAGGATAATTGGCTATCTTTACGCCGGTTACCTATCTATGCAGCATCAAGCTTTACCCAGAATTTGGCTTCTATGCCAACAAAACAGCTATTGGGCTTCTACGCCTACATGACAGCTATTGGGCTTCTACGCCTACATGACAGCTATTGGGCTTCTACGCCTACATGACAGCTATTGGGCTTCTACGCCAACATGACAACTAATTGGGCTTCTACGCCAACATGACAGCTACTTGGCTTCTACGCCAAATTGATAACTATTCGGCTTCTACGGCTACCTGGCTTCTACGCCAACAAGATAACTATTTGGTTTTTACGCCAAGGTGACAGTTATTTGGCTTTTATGCCAACATTTTCTACGCGAGGGGCAGTTACCTACATGGCTTGCATGCCGTGATCTTCGATGAGCAGTTATACGCATTACCTCATAATGGGACACGCGTCACACGCCAATTCAGGAGATCATTCATACGTGGGTGACAGTTATTATAACCGCCGCGTAAAAGGTGCAGCTCTCTCCGCTGTTCGGTTTCTACGCCGACTATGACCAAACCCTATAAATAGAGACCTCTGGCCACGGAGGTCCAAGGTCGAGAAAAAAAGGTCCAGGGTGGAGAATTAGGGTTGAAAACATTCAAAGGTCGAAGATTTTTAAAGAGGGTCAAGGATTTTTCAAGAAAAAGGAGTATATCCAGAAAGTCCTGCAGTCTTTGAAGCTTCTTTTTCGTCTTCTACAGCACTTCTTCGTCATCGTGTGGTCCAAGGGACAAAGTGTTCGACCGCAGATCAGACTTCTATAGCAATATTTCCCCAGAATCAAATTTTTGTACTTAACATCCTCGTATAGGATTAATTGTACTTCTTTTTCTTGTTTGCAAACCAAAGAAAGGGTTTCGTATAAGCCTATTTTTATTTCTTTTATTTATTATCAAACACAAGATGGCGACTCTGCTGGGGACTACTTTCTCATCTGACGAGAAAACTATTGCTCAACACGATGCTGTATCCGTCGGATCATCGAATAAGACTATGGTCGTCCAGTTTGACCAATCTGCTGATGAAGACATGCTTCACGCAGGGGGTGGCTCTTGTTCCCTCTCTATCAATGACAACAGGAAGTTGCGTAAAGTATGGATGCCCCGGACATCCTCTACCCTTTCTGCAGGCTCTCTCTCTCCGACCAACGAGATTGTGACCTCACGACCTGTGCGCTCCGCACGTAAAACTTTGTGTAAACTCCCTCACCCAAAATAGGTATTTTGTGTATATTTTATATTATTATATTTATTATATATGTTGAATTTATTTAGAATATGCTCTTAGTTAATTAGAAAATAAATTTCTTGATATATTTACTTATATAAATATTCATTTAGAATTATTTTAGGTTATTTTAGATTTTTGGAGATTTTTTCTAGAATTTTTGGTAATTAAAACTTAGAAAACATAAATTTCTAGGAATTCTATGATTTACTATACGACCATACTTGCATGTCGTTCCTAGCAAATATTTATTTTAGTTTAAAATATTTAATTATATTTTTTTGTAATTTATTTAGAATTTTAAGAAATTTATTTAGATTTTAAAATTATTTAGGATTTATTTGGATATATATAGTCTTAATATTAGATAGATACTAATTTAGTGTTAATAGATATTAATAAGATTTTATAAATTATTTGTATTATCTTTAATTATATTTAAGATTATAAATTATTGAGATAAATTCAAACTCTATTTTAAATTAATTCAAATCCTGAACCTACTAGGAAATCAACTTCATGCATATCCTATCCTTATTTAAATTCATCATAATCCTATACAAATTAACCAATCCTAGTCGTATTTAATTAAGTAGTGTCCACCATTATAAATACCTCATCCTTCATATTTTTCTTTCCCAAATTCCTCTCTTTTTCGTCCAAAAAATAGTCAAAATTCGTCATAAATTCAGCCTTATTTTCTACTAGTTATGACGAATTAAAAAGACGATATCTCCTAGCTCCGGACTCCAAACACGCTCCAGTTTTTTTTGTTAGAACGATAATGAGGTTAGATTTCTGATAATATAAATTGTTTTTCTAAATTATTAGTATTAAATTCTAGAAAATTCGTAGAGCACAGCATGTCCAAAAATAGACGTATTTTGATGTTTTCGCGATTTCGGGAGAACCAGGAGTCAGAATCATGAACCGTTTAAAATTTCGGAAAGCTAATATCAAGATCATTGACATATGTTTTTCCCAGAATTTAATTTGATGTATTTTCATACTGTTAATTCTGTAGAACTTCTAGGTTAGAATTTAACCATCGGTGCACGATACGAAACTTGTATGTGCCATAATTCCCAAACGAATTTGAATTTGGACGAGCCGTAAATTACAGCATGTTTTGATGATGAAATCTACAGGAAATCATGCATGAAAGTTGAGTTTGTGTCGGTTGACTTTTTGGTCAACAGATCGCCTCGATTTGCGTGCCATGAGTCTCGAGTTGATAAAATTCAGTTCCTTTGGACAAAATTTAGGAATTAACCTAAAAATCAGAATAATAAGATTAAAATAGGATTTTAGAGTAATTATTCTAGAATTAAATAAGTTAAAATAAATTATCTTTTGACATGGTAAATTGTAATACATCGGCTATTTGGACTGTGACTTGGACTCTGATTCATACCAGCAGCAGGACCCCAGGCAAGTGTACCTTGCCAAACTCTGCAGTATTGTTACATATTTTCCTTACTTTATTTATATTGATGTGCATGCTTAACCTAGGACCGTGTGACGTACTTAGCGTCCGATTATTAGTCGGGTGCCAATACCGTACGCGGTGTTGGGTACTGTCATCTAGAGATGGACATTCGTGACACTTTATATTCTCGTACTTGTCTTATCAAGTACACTACGACCCAGGACACTTGACACTATTCATGAGACAGGATCTTCCTGAGATATTCATGGTGATTCTGTGTAGGATACAGGACTTGACATAGACATTATATTCTTAGATATTATATGACTTGTTGCATTAGATATGATCCCGCTTGACATGGACATGAGACGTTATGGACATGAGAGGCATGGTTACATTGGGTGAGGAGAGTATTACCATATCAAAGGCTGATTATATTATATATATTGTAATCTGGATGTGTCTTAGTCTCTGACACAGAGCTATGGCACCAATTCTGGCCCTTCGAGAAAATACTGCTATGGGTTTCTCCGACACTGATCCTGTAGTAGTCTCAGCCCGAGTATGACTAAAACTCTCACTTGCATATCACTTAGCTGGTTATATAGTTTACCCCATATTGTTTCATATATTGCTGCACTTATTTTGGCATGAGTTATTTTGTACCTTGCTATGTCCCCTGAGGACCTGGATCCGGATTATGTCCCCAGGATTAGCAGATGAGATCGACCCCGAGGTATACAGGACAGGAGCATTAGCAGGAGCAGACACTGGAGCAGTACCAGATTCAGTAGACGAGTGATCACCGAGGTTATATTCTGAGTATATACTGTTTCCATACTCAGTATTTGATGTAGTTATCTTTATTTTTGTATCTTGACAGATGTATCAGACTCATTACCGGGTTATTTCCCGAGTTTATATTTTATTGAGATTGATCTTGATTTATGATTCTGATATTATTGTATTCATATCTGTGGATGAGATTAGTATATCTAGACCATATATTGTTGTATTACAGCTTAAGTACGCCCTGATGGATCCATTAAATTGGGTTTGTCCATCAGTGTGTGCTGCTGGCCATTATCACGCGTCCGGTCCCTCGGTATTTTGGGACTGGGGCGTGACATGGTTTTTGTGGTGGCCCATGCAGGTCAACGACTAAATTGTTCGGTTTTAACTTAGGGACCGAGCAAGCCTGCAATAAGAATATGATAAGTTTTTGGATCTCATCCACTTGCTTGAATCGTTCTTGACATCTATATCGGATTCGAATTAATTTCTTGACTTGCATCCTGCCTTGATTCCTGTGCGCTTCTTATTTTTTATTTTGGTTGTTACTCTTAAATTTTTGAATTTTGTGATTTGTAATTAGAACTTGACAGTTTAAGTTAAGTTGTAGATTATGACCTTATGATTACCCCTTAGCTTTAAGTCGCGTAATTAGTACCCCCACCCCGATACCAGTTAGATTCCTTTCCCCCTTAACGGCTAGTAAGACACTTGTCCTATAAGTACTAAGACTAAGACTTAAGACGACCATGACCTATGTAATATAGGAGGATACCCTAATAGGTACCAAGACCCCTTCTCGTAGACCTTAACAAGAGTTTCCACGGTATCCTTAAAATAATTTCAGTATTAGTTTATTGTTTTAAGTTGGGTAGTATGCCTCACAACATAATACCACCTAGCCCTATTGACCCATTGATGAGGTGAACTAGGATGACACAACTTTAGACTTATATAAGAAGATAGTGTTTATTCAGACTGTAGAAATTAGAGACCCGTACCCCTATTTGGTCGACTAGCGACTTAGACAAGGAGGTTGTGTGATAACGGTAGAGATTGTAGAGTCTGCTATTATTATGGTTGCTTGGTTGTTTTTGTTTTGTGAACTTGAATTAATTTGTACCTTCTTTCATCATCATCTAGCGTACTTATATTTGTTGTACTACCTTGACTTATGCTGCGAATATAGCCTAGTTTTGCAAGCTTACTCTTCTATCGAGCTTGATCATGATATATGTATAAGTGGGTTAACACACTGATACATTTCAGAATCAGTGTACTACGGTCTGATCAACCATAGTGGGCTTGGTTCGCCCCTTCGCATAACTATCGTACGTGGATTGAGATATATAGTGATTAGTAGACGAATGTACTTGCCCTCTAGATATGTCTGAGTATATCGTATCTGCTACATAACTGTACCGATGCGAGCATGTGAATAAGAATTACCATAATAGATTTCAATCCACAACTGCTTGACAATTCCCATTTGAATTCTTTAAACGCCTTGACCCCGATACTTCTATTAAATTACCTCACCCTTGAACTCTTTATTATTGATCTCCGTCTTCCCTTATTTCGGAAAGACGAAACCTCGTGCTTGGTATAAGTTGATATATAGACAGTACTAGATATACCCCACAGGCCGGTCGCATTGTTGATGACCCTTTTATAAATTGATTAAGGGCATATCACATATGATATAGTTGGTGTTAAAGTTTTGAGGATTGAATGACATGAGAAAATAAATTGAGGAATATTTTTCTTAAGTGTAAGAGCCTTATGTGATAGATGGGTAAATTCTAAGTTGGGTAGAAATTACAGTATTAAACTTGAGGAGAATTCTTTTAGATTGTGATCAAGTAGGATTAGATTGAGAGATTAAGTCCTTTTAATGTGGAGAATTTTAATAGAGGGATTAAGATAATGAGGATTTAATAAATTTTAAAAATCTTGATATTGAGGACCCAATATTTATACTTTGAGCACATGATTTAAATTTTGAATATTGAAGGATGAATCATCGATTTAAATTTTGAGGATAAATATAGAATTTTAGACTTGAACAATTGGTTAATTAGATTTAAATTTTATAATTTGATGATTTGAATTAAAAGTTTAATTTTGATTGTTGGGTCACCTATTTGAAATATTGAGGATGTAAATTGAGTTTAAATATTTGAATAGTACAAAATTTTTAAGTTAAGAATAGGAATAAGAATTGATTAGAATTGTTTATTGTTCAAAGTCTAGAGAAGATTATGATAGTTGGAAATTATGATATAAATTTTGATGTGGGATGTCATATAGAGTTGAGTCAGATTTGGATGTTGATTATTTAAAAATCGAGAAAAGATTACGACAGGTTGAATTTTGATTTAAACAGTGGTTATATTAATTTTGAAGTGATCACGATAGATTCGAATAGATTTTGTTATTTAAATTTTTGGAAGAGATTGCGATTGACATACCTTATGTACGAATGTGAAGGATTTAACAAATTATGTCTTATTTTAATTTCGAGGACGAAATTGTTTTAAGTTGGGTAGATTGTAAACTCTCTCACCCAAAATAGGTATTTTGTGTATATTTTATATTATTATATTTATTATATATGTTGAATTTATTTAGAATATGCTCTTAGTTAATTAGAAAATAAATTTCTTGATATATTTACTTATATAAATATTCATTTAGAATTATTTTAGGTTATTTTAGATTTTTGGAGATTTTTTCTAGAATTTTTGGTAATTAAAACTTAGAAAACATAAATTTCTAGGAATTCTATGATTTACTATACGACCATACTTGCATGTCATTCCTAGCAAATATTTATTTTAGTTTAAAATATTTAATTATATTTTTTTGTAATTTATTTAGAATTTTAAGAAATTTATTTAGATTTTAAAATTATTTAGGATTTATTTGGATATATATAGTCTTAATATTAGATAGATACTAATTTAGTGTTAATAGATATTAATAAGATTTTATAAATTATTTGTATTATCTTTAATTATATTTAAGATTATAAATTATTGAGATAAATTCAAACTCTATTTTAAATTAATTCAAATCCTGAACCTACTAGGAAATCAACTTCATGCATATCCTATCCTTATTTAAATTCATCATAATCCTATACAAATTAACCAATCCTAGTCGTATTTAATTAAGTAGTGTCCACCATTATAAATACCTCATCCTTCATATTTTTCTTTCCCAAATTCCTCTCTTTTTCGTCCAAAAAATAGTCAAAATTTGTCATAAATTCAGCCTCATTTTCTACTAGTTATGACGAATTAAAAAGACGATATCTCCTAGCTCCGGACTCCAAACACGCTCCAGTTTTTTTTGTTAGAACGATAATGAGGTTAGATTTCTGATAATATAAATTGTTTTTCTAAATTAATAGTATTAAATTCTAGAAAATTCGTAGAGCACAACATGTCCGAAAATAGACGTATTTTGATGTTTTCGCGATTCCGGGAGAACCAGGAGTCAGAATCATGAACCGTTTAAAATTTCGGAAAGCTAATGTCGAGATCATTGACATATGTTTTTCCCAGAATTTAATTCGATGTATTTTCATACTGTTAATTCTGTAGAACTTCTAGGTTAGAATTTAACCATCGGTGCACGATACGAAACTTGTATGTGCCATAATTCCCAAACGAATTTGAATTTGGACGAGCCATAAATTACAGCATGTTTTGATGATGAAATCTACAGGAAATCATGCATGAAAGTTGAGTTTGTGTCGGTTGACTTTTTGGTCAACAGATCGTCTCGATTTGCGTGCCATGAGTCTCGAGTTGATAAAATTCAGTTCCTTTGGACAAAATTTAGGAATTAACCTAAAAATCAGAATAATAAGATTAAAATAGAATTTTAGAGTAATTATTCTAGAATTAAATAAGTTAAAATAAATTATCTTTTGACATGGTAAATTGTAATACATAGGCTATTTGGACTGTGACTTGGACTCTGATTCATACCAGCAGCAGGACCCCAGGCAAGTGTACCTTGCCAAACTCTGCAGTATTGTTACATATTTTCCTTACTTTATTTATATTGATGTGCATGCTTAACCTAGGACCGTGTGACGTACTTAGCGTCCGATTATTAGTCGGGTGCCAACACCGTACGCGGTGTTGGGTACTGTCATCTAGAGATGGACATTCGTGACACTTTACATTCTCGTACTTGTCTTATCAAGTACACTACGACCCAGGACACTTGACACTATTCATGAGACAGGATCTTCCTGAGATATTCATGGTGATTCTGTGTAGGATACAGGACTTGACATAGACATTATATTCTTAGATATTATATGACTTGTTGTATTAGATATGATCCCGCTTGACATGGACATGAGACGTTATGGATATGAGAGGCGTGGTTACATTGGGTGGGGAGAGTATTACCATATCAAAGGCTGATTATATTATATATATTGTAATCTGGATGTGTCTTAGTCTCTGACACAGAGCTATGGCACCAATTCTGGCCCTTCGAGAAAATACTGCTATGGGTTTCTCCGACACTGATCCTGTAGTAGTCTCAGCCCGAGTTTGACTAAAACTCTCACTTGCATATCACTTAGCTGGTTACATAGTTTACCCCATATTGTTTCATATATTGCTGCACTTATTTTGGCATGAGTTATTTTGTACCTTGCTATGTCCCCTGAGGACCTGGATCTGGATTATGTCCCCAGGATTAGCAGATGAGATCGACCCCGAGGTATACAGGACAGGAGCATTAGCAGGAGCAGACACTGGAGCAGTACCAGATTCAGTAGACGAGTGATCACCGAGGTTATATTCTGAGTATATACTGTTTCCATACTCAGTATTTGATGTAGTTATCTTTATTTTTGTATCTTGACAGATGTATCAGACTCATTACCGGGTTATTTCCCGAGTTTATATTTTATTGAGATTGATCTTGATTTATGATTCTGATATTATTGTATTCATATCTGTGGATGAGATTAGTATATCTAGACCATATATTGTTGTATTACAGCTTAAGTACGCCCTGATGGATCCATTAAATTGGGCTTGTCCATCAGTGTGTGCTGCTGGCCATTATCACGCGTCCGGTCCCTCGGTATTTTGGGACTGGGACGTGACACTTTGTCTCTCGTCTTTGACGTGGCAGACAGCTTCGGGCAATGCCTCAGTGCTAACCCAAAAGTCTACTCCGTGCTCCGTGCATAAAACTTTGTCTTCCGTCTGTGACATGGCAGACAAAGCTTCGAGCAATACCTCAGCGCTAACCCAGAAGTCTACTCTGCGCTCCGCGCGTAAAACTTTGTCTCCCATCTGTGACGTGGCAGACAGAGCTTCGGGCAATGACTCAGCGCTAACCCAGAAGTCTACTCTGCGCTCCGCGCATAAACTGTCTCCCGTTTGTGACGTAGCAGACAGAGCTTCGGGAAATGCCTCAGTGCTAACCCAGAAGTCTACTCCGTGCTCCACGCGTAAAACTTTGTCTCCCGTCTGTGACGTGGTAGACAGAGCTTCGAACAATGTCTCAGTGCTAACCCAGAAGTCTACTCCGTGCTCCGTGCGTAAAACTTTATCTCCCATCTGTGACATGGTAGACAGAGCTTCGGGCAATGCCTCAGCGCTAACCCAAAAGTCTACTCTGCACTCCGCGCGTAAAACTTTGTCTCCCGTCTGTGACGTGGCAGACAGAGCTTCGGGCAATGCCTCAGCGCTAACCCAGAAGTCTACTCTGTGCTTTGCGCATAAAACTTTGTCTCCCGTCTGTGACGTGGCAGACAGCTTCGGAAAATGCCTCAGTGCTAACCCAGAAGTCTACTCCGCGCTCTGCGTGTAAAACTTTATCTCCCATCTGTGACGTGGCAGGCAAAACTTTGGGCAATGCCTCAGTGCCAATCCAGAAGTCTACACCGCGCCCCGCGCGTAAAAATACATCTCTCGCCTATAAGGAGTTAGATGATCCCTGTAATCACTGCAAGGGAAAACAAGTGGCGGATTCCCCGACCTCTCGACTTTTACGCCATCAAGAGATGAATTTGCCCGCTCTTCAAATTACGCGGAATGCTGACGGTCGATTGAGGACCTCCTCAGTTTTATGCTAACCCGTGCAAAGCTCCAAATTATGCCAGGATAAGTCCATCCGCGTAAAGAAGACTCATTTTACGGGAAGATACGCTCCTCATAGATCATGTACTGTTCACATGGCTGAATTGCTATATTCCTATGGCAGGGAAAGGGTTATGGTTCCTAACCTCCACAGGCCTACTAATATAAAAAGGCGGAGCACGCCTTCCTCTTCTTCTGTTAATTCTCCTGATTTGTGTGATTTCTTGATCCAGAAACGCAATAGCAGGGGTCAAAACCAAGATTCAATGCCCCTAACTACCAAACATGGGGAGATTAGGTGGGACGTAGCGTCAACATCTAATGTCGTCATGACAGATGGGTTACATGAAGAATCTGTCTTTATTGTCCCACCGGCTCGCAATGACCAGCATCAAATAATCTTCGGTCGAATGCGGAATAGACCAATTGTACAAGAAGATTCGCACGAGTCTGATGCTGGGAGGATGCAAGTCCACAAATATAGCCCACAGGCTTTAAAGATTATACAAAGCATGGATTACGATTTGAAATTGAAACAAGGCCTCAACCATGGAAAAGGTAGACGAACACCGTTGCATGGTGGTCCCTACTGTCAACAAACTCGTTTTGGGTTAAAATATACTGCATCTCTTGCAAACTCTAAACTTCCAGAGTCTGATCCTGTAATTCCAGAGGCAAGTCCTTCTAAATCAACTTCTGTCTATAAAGGTGGACAAAAAGAAGAAGAAGAACCAAACAACAACATGTCTGGGGGTAGTCTCTCTCGACAAAATGAAGCAGCATCCAAAGCTGGGGGTAGAATTCCTTCTGAGTCCGAAGATGATGCAATGATGACCATCTTCCCGGGAAATCGTAAAACTCAGGCATCGGGAGCCCGAAGGCCAAAGGGTACTTTCTCCTTCAATGAAGATGACATCATTGAAATCTTTAATATATTGATGAAGGAAAACAAACTTCGGCTACCCAACATCAGACATCCTGAAATGGCTGGCAAAATCGATGACCCAGAATATTGTCTCTTTCATCGGTACATTCATCACCCCACAAGGGCATGCTATGTACTAAAAAAGAGAATCCAGGAGTTGATCGACGCCAAAGTTATCACTTTGCATCTATAAACAAGATGAAGGTCACGAAAAATTGATCTCACTCCCACGTGGAAATTTTCTCCTTAAAGAAGTGCCAGATAATGAGGGCTATTGCCACTCAGTAAATCACTCTCCAGTGAATTTTTCGGACTTGGTTCACGTCCATATTACCTCTGAACTGTTGTCCAAATATTATTTTCTCCAGCCGAGTTTGCTATGTCTAAGTAACCTCTGAGCAAAATTTTCAAGTTTTGGCTATCGATTATCATGTCCATATTACCTCTGATATCGGTTGTCATCTCAACTTAACATCCGTACTTAACCTAAAGTACGCCAGTGGTGTTAAGTCCACAAAAACTGCTATCTCCATATTACCTCTGAGCAGATATATACCTCCATTCGCAGTGGAGTCATAACTCAAAAGTTTGTCATGTTCATATTACCTCTGAGCAAACTTTCCGAGTTTTGACTATCGATTATCATGTCCATATTACCTCTGATATCGGTCGTCATCTCAACTTAACATCCGTACTTAACTCTAAGTACGCCAGTGGTGTTAAGTCCACAAAAAACTGTCACGTCCATATTACCTCTGACAGGGCTTGTCCCAAATTTATTACATGTACTCTCATGCGCAAAAGGTAATAGGTAAAAAAGGACCCCTGTGGGACATGTTACCTCTGAACTATTTTTCTTTCCCCAGCAAAGAAAGATTCAGTCTATGTTCATCCCCACAGAGTCATATTTTACAAGCATCTGTCAGGACTTGTCTCAAACCTATTACTTGCACTAACGGGCACAACAAGTAATAGGTCCTCAAAAATCCCCCAGCAGGATGTCTTTACTAGCCAGGGGCTTGTTTTGAACTTATTATTTGCACTCAACGTGCGCAACAAATAATAGGTCTACCAAAGATCCCCCAATGGGATTTCCTCAACAAACACGGTATTGTACTACGTTCATATTACCTCTAGTACGATATATGAAGAAATAGAGGGCTCTTTTTGATTGAAAGGACAAGCCTAATGAAAATTTGATAATGGCTCCTATCAACGGCAAATCCCTAAAGATGTACTTTACTTAATCTCCTTTGCTTACCGGAGTATGATGAAGATCTTATTCTGGCAATACTACGTACAAAGGTTAGCTGGATCATATTCTATCAGGTTCATGTGACCTCCGAATAGATATCCTTAACTAATTTGTAAACCTATCATGTTCATATTACCTCTGATAGTGTTTAGTACACAAATTTAGTTGGATTATATTCTTTCAGGTTCATGTTAACTCTGAATAGATTTACATTCAGCAAAACCTTAATGAAATTATGTCATGTTCATGATACCTCTGATATCACTTTCACCCTAGCATATCATTTATATACAAAAAAATGATGGGTCCACAAAAGTCAGATAAAGTCTCTTTATTATCTCCAGAAGAGCAAGTTACAAAAAGAAGCAAAAGGTACATCATTGAGGAGGAGGAGTCAAATCACGAATCTGTTGTGCCAGAGCGGCCATCCTCTCATTCCTGGAGTCCAAGACGTTAGCACGAGCCCGCTCCAGTCGTGCCTCATCATCACTCAACAGGGATAGTTCAGACCGAGCTCGTACAAAATCTTCACGGATGACACCCGCATGTGCCAGGTTCTGCTGAGCTGTATTCATTCGGCCCTTCAACACATCTTGAGCTGCCGATGAAGCGTGAGCCCACTCTTTAGCCTGAGCGAGCTTAGCTTCCAATTTGCGGACCCTCGCTTCATTTTCCTCATATTCGGCCTCGCACTGGGTTAGCTGAGGAATAACCTCCTCCAAGACGGCCTGCTCTTCATCCATCTCTCGCTGCTGTGTCCGGATGGATTTGTTCAGAGATTCCATCTGTTTAGCAAGCCTCGCAGTCAAGGAGTCGTACTCAGCCTGAATCATATCATCGACGTTGCCTCGAGATAGTTGCAAATATTCGTTAATGGGTTATTCTAAACCATTAACTATTTGCTCCAGCGCATCAGCTATTCTAGCGTCGTTGAAATTTCTGATCGGCGCTATCGCAAGCTGGGAGGACGTCAGCATATTATTAAATCTCATGTTCTTCTCCAGCACCATGAAAATCAACACCTTCAAACTGCTGTAGAATAGGCTGGTATACTATTCAATCAGCATATCGAAGACCGGATGCACGCTAGGAGTGGCTGCAATACCGGGAAATCGCCTTCCATGAATGATCACGGAGGATGTTGCCACGACCGTCGCCTCTGCAGATGGCGAGACAAAAGAAAGAACACCAGCAACGGTTGAAGTTGCTGGCGTACTCAATGAAGGAGGCACAGTCGTGATGATGGGCTCATCCTCCTCCGATGATATCTGAACTGCCGTTGACGAGACGACACCCGAAAATGTTGCGGACAAAGGATCGACAGCTTCAAAGCATGCCTCTTCGATATCAAATACCGCCGTTTCATCGGCAGGATCCGTAACAATGTCAAAGGTTACGTTAGCTCCACCCCCTCCAGAGATGTCTTTACCTGAAAAAGACAAGAGAAAGTTAATATCAACTTGATGTTAATTTTCCTAAAAGAGGCGCAAGGACAATATTTACCCATGGCCGATGGTATATATGTCGCGTCCGCAGCCTGTACAGCTAAATTATTTCTTAATTATGCTAAGCAAGATGTCATACCTGGAGAAGGGGGTGCATCAACTGACGTTGGAGGATAGTCTTCCCAGTCTTCACCAAGATCCACTCGAGGCTCATCGGGTGGAATCTTACTGGAAATACTTACAGACGAAGTAGAGGTTACTACCATTTGTCTGGATAAGGGTATCCTTAAAATGCTCAGCCTCGTAGACGATCTCGTAGCACTACCAGAAGCAGTAGTAGCAGCGGAAATCTCGAGCAAAGAATCTCTGGCACTGCTAGCCAGAATTATGGAGGTTCCCTCTCTAAAAGGCGAAGGACCCCTAATCAAAGAATCATCCCCAACAGGGGAAGCGACAGGCTCGTTCCTTGAAGCCTTCCTGGTGGAAGCCCTTTTCGGACCTCTGGCAACCTTCTTCTTGCGAGGAGAAGGTTCTTTCGGAGCGGAAGCCTTCCTTTTATGAGGGATAATGAGAGGCTCTGCCGGCGGAGCTATTACGCCTCTCGGTATTATTAATAGGAAATCGTCTGCCCCAGTGGTATCTTCATTCTCATCCGAGGAAATAGACGGAACATCCTCTCTTCCAGTAGACCTATGGGAGGGTATCCTAAAACTTCCACACACGTCAAAATTACGATGGAAGGTATTGATGGACACATAGAACTGCGCGTACGAGTGAAGGATGCGCAGCTCCATTGAGAGAGAAGTCACGGGCACAGCAAAAGTTGCGCCAGTACAGCCCGTGATGAAGTACCGCCACCCTTTGGCTCTATCAATAAGTCCACCTTTGGACTTGAAGCTGGTTATGGCATTCCCCACATGCAATTGATCATACCCAAACTGCCTAGCGAACCGACTAGGCAGATAGGGTTCCAAGAAGCAATGATCATCACTCCTGTACAACAAGTGGGAAGGTCTAATGCAGACCAACCAGTAAAAGGCTTCAGAATAAAGAATGGTCCTTCCATGACCTTCATCCTTAAGTTTCGTCCCCTGTTGATTGATATGTACAGGGAGAATGATACAGAAGATCTTCCAGCTGTGGGCAATGTTTAACGCCCGCCGGCAATCTGTGACGGTCACCACGTTCCAAGAGGAATTCTTGTAATTCAACAAGAAAATATTTCCTGAACTGCTGGCAGAGCCGGGAGAGAATACCCGGGTGTTGTGAAGAATTAACCATCCTATCAAATATAGGAATGGTAATTCCACCCTGGGAAAGCTTTCACGCTGCATCTCATCTGCGAGCAGCCCATCAGTAAGGGCTCTCAGACCTGCTTGTATTCTACATACCATAGCAGGAAGCAGGCCCAGTCTTGCTTCGAACACCAAACGCATGGCAGGCCATAAGGTGTTACAATGTATGCGATCCGCAGACGCGATGCCCGGCACTACCCAGCGGCGTAGCCAGACAGAGAGGAAGCCAGCCAATTGAGCTTCCCTTGACAGAGGCTTCTTGCAATGCCTCATATAATTGAAGGCTTTTGTGCCTGCAGGGTAACCCCCTATCTCCTCGTCAAGAACATGATCTGGAGCCCCTGCATCTTCGATGAGATCATCGACCGTATCAGCATTGAGCATGCTCAGGAAGTTCAAGGGCCTATCTCGGCTATCTACCACCTTATCCGGTTTAACATTTCTGGCCTGGTGGAAGAAGAGGTAGGTTGCCCACTTGTTGATGTGAGCCAAATCAGTCGGCTCCTTGTAGAAAGTGGTGCAAGCGAGATAGTGGCTCATCAGCTCCTAATACACTGTCACTGCCCGAGGGTTTGTATCCCTCAACTCCCTGTTTGTAGGGACATACTCTTTATAAGGAGCGTCCCTCATTGGCAGCCTTGAAATCTCTGCCATCTCATGAAGGGCTAAGCCCAACTCACCAAGCGGAGTGGCAAAAGTCCCAGTGAGCGAATTGTATCGCTCTATCAACGCTAAGAACAAGTTAGGGTTGACAGGCAACCCAACACTTGTGGCACTCACGACCGCAAATAAGCCAATATTTTCCAGTTCCATCTGGAAGTGCTCAGGGCCCAGGCAGTCAAACTGGCCCATCGAAGATTCCCTGGAGTAAGCCATCCACTGGTCCGAGGGTTAACTCTGGGGTACATTCCTCCCTGCCCCATAAAGTCATTGCAGAAGGTCGATATTTGAACCGGATGGATCAGCGAAGTGTTCTCACTCGGGACACTACCAGGCAGTAATCCCCTAAAGGGCATAACAGGGCCCGAAGGACGGCTCATATAGGCCCCCCGGTCGTCTCCCTTGTTGTATAAAATCTTCTCCGGTCGGCCGTAAAGATCTGGATTCAGCACCCACATCATCTTCCTAGGATGTGTGGCATGGAAGAATGCCGAGATAGGGTAATCCCTGGGTATACTGGGCAGATACATCACCGTGCCCTCAGCAGTGAACACCCAGTCCTCCTTATTGGGCTTGGTCTGGGATTGCTTGTCAATAACATCCCCGAATAAGAAACCCGATTTCTTATACTCTGTCCCATCTATGTATGTCAGCGGCTCCCCACTAATCATACTCAGCAGCATGCGCTCTCCTTGGGACGATATCAGGGTTCCCTTTTCTTCAGGATAATTGGCTCCAGAAATGGGGAATGTCACATGCGACAAGTCCTCCAAATAGTTCGAGTTCAGCATCTCGGCAACAGAGCCAATCACCTCAGTCAAAAGAGGGATCTGCAATTCCACTACAAAACGCAAGGGAACAAGTCAGTTTCTACACTAGACATTATACTCTTGTAGTTTACGCCAAAGATTATCAGTCTGTGCTTTTACGCCAAGACTGCAAAAACTTGAGTTTTTACGCCGGAACCCATTTCTAAGCGTAAAATTCAAGGTTGGCAGTATAAACCAAAACTTAATAGCCTAAGCTTTTATGCCAGACTATCAAAATTTGAGTTTTTATGCCAGAATTTTCATCCAGCGCGTAAAACTCAAAGTTTGTAGTATACACCAAATTTTGACAGTCTGAGTTTTTACGCCAGACTGCGAAAAGATGGTTTTACGCTAACACATTAGAAATATGGGCGTATTGGTTCACATACACGTACAACGTGTGCGAAAAGTCCTCTATTTTCCTTAAAGTCCTTTACCTGTAATGGCCGGAGCACAGCTCGACGGCGGAGTGCTACGTTCCGATCGGGGCTCGTTCAGCCTAAGGGAAGTTGCTCGTCCTTGAGCGGAGGAGCGAGAAGAGGAAGAAACCTTCTTTTCCTTAGCAGTGGAAGTCTGTTTAGGCGCCATGGCGAAATATGAGTTCTCGAGAAAGAGACGAAGAAGAAGGTTCTTGAAAAGCTAGGGTTTTGAGAAAGCAGATAAAAGTTTTCTCTCTCAAGACCCTCGGCTATTTATAGAGTTCGTATAACTCTTCGAATCCCTAACCAAATCTGATATTTAATATTCGGTTATAATTTGGGACCACGTCAGCCTATCATTTGAAAAAAGAAGACGGACAGTTAGTGGATCCAGAATTTACGTGCAGAGCAGATCTATGATTTTACGCTCAGGAATTTTTACGCTCGAGAGGCTACAAATCTACGATTTTACGCACGGAGGCTATAAATCTATGGTTTTACGCTCAGGAGCTTTTACGCTCAGAGACTACAAATCTATGATTTCACGCTCGGAGGCTTTTTACGCTCAGAGGCTACAAATCTATGATTTTACGCTCGGATGCTTTTTATGCTCAGAGGCTACAAATCTACGATTCTACTCTTGAAAACTACAGATGGCTAATTACAAGGGTTTACGCAGAAAATGCTCCTTCTTGGCTACAAAATTCAGCATTAAAGATGACTCTTCTTCTTGGGTCGATTGGAAGCTCATCCAAAGTCCAGTCAGAATCTTTTACAAAAGTTCAAGTATGGCTGAGTCGACAGATATTTCTCGCCCTCTTTCAAGGGATTTTTGGGAAACCATTCTTGAAGATGATGATCTGAACAAGAATTCTTCGTATCAGAGAAGTGATAGTTCAGAAATTCTACGCAATTCTTCGTCAAAAACAACACAACATTTTTGCTAAAGAGCTTTTCTACGCGTCTTCAGTTACACATAAAAGACGGGACGAGATCAGATGCTCTTTTATCAGAGTCGGCGTAAAATTATTCAGACGTGCCGAAGCTACACATATTCAGACTTCATCACAGCAAATATGCCAAATCATCAGATGCGTAAAAGAAGACAATTCTATTAATCATGATTACATATGATAGAAATCGAGTATACAAAGGATTTTTCATCTTCATGATTACATATGATGGAAATCCTTTTTTCTACAAAGGGTTTCTCATTCTCATTTAAGATCACACCGAGAATCTGCTGTGCCAGGTTATCATATTGGTGGAGATCTTTTTTTTGTCTTATACAGCATTTAATCAGTTTTTGGCCGATTAACAAGAAAATGATTAATAGCGGGAGAATACAGAACTGGGCATATATCAATTTTGCAAGCCCATCCTCCATATGCCATGGCCGACATGCCTTAGATTTGTGTTTGGAATCCAAACCCAACACAATATTAGAAGACAGGGCCAAACTATCTGCCTTCGTCCAGCGCCATGATGGAAGAAAATACAGCTTGCAAGCAGTATGGCCAAATGAGACCCTTCCTCTCTCGTGGACGAATCGCCATATGAAATTGCTGATCATCCCGAGCAAAGGAAGCTATGATATCCTTTCATGATCCATTGTTGCAGATGACATTTACTCGAAGATGCCTCTTTTTATGGCTCCTTACATGCTGTAAGAACATGATATTCTTCTTCCTCAAGTCAACCCAACGAAGCTCGGCAACCATCTCTTTATGGTGAAGGAAGTGTGGGAAAAATAGGTTCACCCATTCGCCTTTATATAGGCAGAGGAGAACACACCAAATCCCAACAAATTCCTAAATATTTGCCGAGAAATCAGCCTCATGGAACGAATCAAGTTTGACCGTTTCATGCTTCATTCAAAGTGTTTCAAATTACAAAGAATTTGAAAACTTTGAAGGGGGTCTTGTAGAAGAATAAAAAATACGCTGGGGAGTTATACGCGTAAAACACTCAACATGCAGGAAGCTCGCGTAAAACAGAGCTCCAACACTGGGTGGCGTACAACAATACTTCAAAGCCATTGGCGTACAGCAGAACTTCTACGCTGTTCAGCATAAAATATAGCTCAAGAATAACCCGTATAATGCAGTATTGCTAGACTGCATTGGCGTAAAAATGTTGCTACATCGCCACTTTGGCGTAAAACTTATCCGCTTTCAATGCAGCGGGAAGTTGTACGAGGAACTCTTTGTATTCCTCGAATGAACCTGTCAGACGAAGCAGTAAACTTGACTCCTGACAAAGAGTACTGCACGATGATCAAGAGGACGTCTGTTATGATGATTCTGTACAGAGCCCTAAACTATCGTTTAGTGACAAATCCTTGATATAAGACATCATTTACGCATTCAAGGAATACGCTGCCTATTTTACACAGGCAAAGATGAGCTTTTACGCTCAGGATGAGACAAAACCAACTGCCACGTCAAAAGCTGCTCTTCGTACAGAACTCGAGGCACGTCTCTGCAGTTAATGCGCGAGATGGGGGTAAATCTCTGCATTTAATGCACTAGATTTGGTTCTACTTTTAATGACTGGATGAGCTATAATTAGGGCTAATACGTCCACATCACCATCCCTGCACATTACGCCATCAGGCTATTTTCAGCTATAGGAGTACGCCGTATGCTATCTTCTCGAAATACGCTAACTCAGGATATATTTGTAAAGGTGCGTGATAAGGCTATTTGGCCCAGAATACGCTCAGGACCTCAGTCAAAAAAGGATAATTGGCTATCTTTACGCCGGTTACCTATCTCTGCAGCATCAAGCTTTACGCAGAATTTGGCTTCTACGCCAACAAGACAGCTATTGGGCTTCTACGCCTACATGACAGCTATTAGGCTTCTACGCCTACATGACAGCTATTGGGCTTCTACGCTAACATGAAAACTAATTGGGCTTCTACGCCAACATGACAGCTACTTGGCTTCTACGCCAAATTGACAACTATTCGGCTTCTACGGCTACCTGGCTTCTACGCCAACAAGATAACTATTTAGTTTTTACGCCAAGGTGACAGTTATTTGCCTTTTATGCCAACCTTCTCTACGCGAGGGGCAGTTACCTACGTGGCTTGCATGCCATGATCTTCGATGAGCAGTTATACGCATTATCTCATAATGGGACACGCGTCATACGCCAATTCAGGAGATCATTCATACGTGGGTGGCAGTTATTATAACCGCCGCATAAAAGGTGCAGCTCTCTCCGCTGTTCGGTTTCTACGCCGACTATGACCAAACCCTATAAATAGAGACCTCTGGCTACGGAGGTCCAAGGTCGAGAAAAAAAAGGTCCAGGGTGGAGAATTAGGGTCGGAAACATTCAAAGGTCAAAGATTTTTAAAGAGGGTCAAGGATTTTTCAAGAAAAGGGAGTATATCCAGAAAGTCCTGTAGTCTTTGAAGCTTTTTTTTCGTCTTCTACAGCACTTCTTCGTCATCGTGTGGTCCAAGGGACAAAGTGATCGACCGTAGATCAGACTCCTATAGCAATATTTCCCCAGAATCAAATTTTTGTACTTAACATCCTCGTATAGGATTAATTGTACTTCTTTTTCTTGTTTGTAAACCAAAGAAAGGGTTTCGTATAAGCCTATTTTTATTTCTTTCGTTTATTATCAAACAACCCGGGGGATGATTATCAATTTAGCAAAAATTGGGGCGTGGCATATTGGTATAAGAGCATGGCTTCAGATCCTTTGACCTTTGTGTCAGAAGAGTTTTTTTGAAACGACCCTGTCCCTCCCAGTTGAACTCTTTAATTCGCTTGGCCAAAATGAGATGTGTTTCATACAGTGAGTCCATAATATATTTTGAGACTGATACAAGTTACTTTTCTTTGAAGGAATGGCCTCAGAGCCGGTTGCACAAGCGCAGATGGTGGTGCAAGTACAATAGAGCAGTTCCGACACATCAGGCAGCTCAGGAAGTCCAGCTGTCGTATCCTCTGTTGATCCGTTCGAATGGATGAGGCGTTTGATGGAAACGCAGCAGAGACAAGTCGAACAATGACAGAACCAATTTGAGTCCTTGATTGAGGCTCAATTTCTGGCACAACTGTCACGACCCGCACCCAGTGTAAGGGTACTAGTCGGAAATAACGCCCAGCCTACGCCGCAGAATCGGCGGTAGAACACTGTCTAGATAATCTATCTAATATAATGAACCACCAATAATGATAAAATACTCAATCACAGAACTAAGATAGAATGAGCACGAATCAGATAAAGAATAGAATAGTCACAATACAACTCATGAGTCTAAAATAATACATCAATGAGTCTGAAGAAAAACAGAAATAAGCTGGAGACAAATCCAGTACAAAAGAATACTACAAAACTATAAAGCTACAACTCCAGGGTCAACTGTCTCAGTTGGGATAAGTCCCTCTTGAGCCAGGGTCTCAGAATCTAAACCCACAACATCCTGGGGTCCATAGTAGGTAGGGTACTCCTCAGTGTCATCTGGAAAAATATTTCCAGTCAGGAAGGAGCAGAGTACAACCCTAACAGCAGTTCTCAAATAATGATAAAAACTATGTAACAGTAAATAGCTGTGGATAAACAAGATGCATAAATAGATACAAGAAATGTATAGACAATAAGGAAGTACTGGAAAGAAATACAATAATGAACAATATGCTGATGGAACAAGAATACTAATGACTAAGTGTGTGAGTACTAGCTTTAACATGTGATCGGCTTGGGAACTTGCACAAGAGTATAATGGCCTGGCTGATTATACGTGCGGTGTATGATCAACACTCACAAGGAATAAGACATGCACAAGGAGGGTATGATCACATATCTACACTAAAATACTCCCCACCCCCGACTGGTATAATAGATCCAACCACGGTACGTTATGGCACGAGATTCCCCAAGAAGAGAGCGACTCCTCCCGAAAATCGGTGTCTGTACATGTACAAGATAACCAATGAAACAATACTTGCACCATATACACCATATACCAAGGAATAACATCTCATGACGAGATCCGGATATACCAATCCGTGTAACAATAGTGTCAAGAGAACATGTAAATCTACACTAGATACAACGAACATAGAGGATATCATAAATGAGAAACTATCAGAGAATGTACTCGCCTGAAGTCTAATGAACAGTCTCACAAATGTCTGACTCGGTGCCTCGAAGACCTAGATATGGAATACAACATTAAAACAAGGTCCCGAAAAGAGAACAAGTCAAACTAGACTTCTAGGTTAATAACTCAATTCTAAGGCAAAAGTCAACTATGGTTAACTCTAAAGTCCACTAAAGCCAAACATGGTCAAACCCAAAGTCAACCTCACAAAACATCCATAAAATAATATAAAAATAAAATACAACAATTTAGGAATCAAATTAGATTCCAAAAGAAACTCACACAAAGTATACTAATAATACAATTAATATATACCTTAAAAATATATATATACAACCCAATATTCATATAATTAAAATACTATATTATAACAATTATTATACCTCACAAAACACATATATATATATACATATAAATATATACAAATACAATATATAATATATACATTAAATCTGTCAAAGCGTCACTGAAAACAGTGAGCTAAGAATACAATTTAATTAAAACGGCTAATAGTGACAGTTTCGTCTGTCACCGAAAAACTGTCGCAGAAAAAACTGAATACAATTCCTACTGCCGACTGGATCGCTGACAGTTTAAAACCGTCGCAGAAAGACTGTCGCAAAAAATCCGCTCAGACCCGCCCACTGCTAATTAATGACAGATTTGTCATTAAATGTATTTAAATGCACAGAGTTACAGCGGCTGCTGTATCGGCTAATTAATGACAGTTTTACTGTCATTAATTCACTGTTACTAAAACGATCAATATATATATATATATATATATATATATATATATATATATATATATATATATATATATATAACAATATATATATATACAATAAAATCACAATACAATATAATTAAATAACTAATAATTATATACTTATATATATACACATCTACACTTATAATTAAATACCAATTGTTACAAACTCATGTACATATTAATGTACATATTTTATATGGCTAGAAGCACACCTAAAATATATACATTAATATACAATAAGTTCATAATAATTATAAATAATACAATTACACAATCAAACACATAAATATATTTTATAAAATATTTTATGTATAAATTATATTATTTAACAAGTAGTAACATATATATTTGCATGCAAGAAAGCTACATATTATATTGTACATTATATTAGCACACACAAAATATAGATCTATGCTACAATAATTACTATAATAAATACACAAAATAAATATATAATATCCATATATATTTACTAATTATAAATGAAGAATTGAACCATAATTAATTAGATCTATGCAAAATACACACAATTGGAGAGTATCTCACCGTATCCCACTAGATCTAGGATACGCATGCGACACGAGTCCAACACACAACCAAATGCACCCCGAAGGACACAAACAAATCACAAATAATATTTATGAACAAATCAAAGTGTCAAAAGTAGATCTATGTGTCCGTGTCAAAATACGACATGTTCAAAGCCCCGTGTCGGAGGAAAACCCCCAAATGACACGTATCACCAAATAGTTGGGATACGAACCACAAGTATCCCAATATGGACACGACACTAGCCTCAAACACAAATCTTATGTCCAATTGATCTATAGGATCAATTGACACACACAACAAAATGTAAATTCAGAATTCCAACAAAATTGATACAAAAAGCACCATAACTTTCTCCATGGGTCTCCTATGAACACAAAACAAAGTCCTATGGGTAGTACATACATATAGGTTGATTTTACATGATTAAATCCCAGATTTAGAAGCTATTTAAATGGGAAAAATCTGAATTATACCTATTGGGAGATGGATTCCCAATGAAACCTCCAATTGAGATGAACTTGCTTCCAAATTGTAGATCCTTGCTCCTCTTTGTAGATCCTTGCTTCCTTCTTCTAGATCCTTGCTTTCTTCTTCTCTAATGGTGAATTGGGAAGAATTTGGAATGAAATTGGTAGGGAATTGGATTGGGAATGGAGAGAATTTGGTAGTAGGAAAATTCTACATCTAGATTTGGAATGAAATGAGAGGAGAGAGAAAGTTTCCCCCCTCATTAATAGGCCGGCCATAGCCCCTCCCCCAAGCAATTGTAAAATGTCCAATGTACCCCTTGGGGCCTCTCATGAAGAAATAATTAAGGAAGGAAGCTTCTAGTCTAATCATTTAATTAATTTAATCTATCTCCTTAACTATGGGCTTTCTAAATGGGTCAAGTCTAACTAGTTAATTCATGTTGGTCCATGGGTCCAAACTAAACTAGTTGGGTCCACTAAAATAAGTCTAAAATAATTAAATAATAACTAACAACAATTAAATAATACAACAAATAATTATTTACCATGCACAATATTTATTTAAATAGAAAATTACCAAAATACCCTTTCCTAGAAAATGTGGTAGTGACAAGTCTACCCTCCTTAAAATAATTTTGTCCTCGAAATTCAAAGACGAAAACTACCCCCAGAAAATCACAGAACATAACTAAAGAATCACAACTAACTAATGAACAGAACATAACAATGAACAGAACATAACTAGAAAATAACATACCTCAAGGTATAAACAAATATGGATAACGCTCTCGCATTTCATCCTCTCTCTCCCAGGTAGACTCCCCCGGAGAGTGATGCCTCCATGCGACGCGCACCAAAGGAATAGTCTGGTTCCTCAGCACATTCTCTCTCTGATCCAGAATCCCAACTGGCTGCTCTGGATAGCTAAGAGTAGGGCCCACCTCTATCTCTGAGTGATCCAATACATGACTAGGATCTGCCACGTATCGTCTCAACTGTGACACATGAAACACATTATGCACTCCCTCTAATGCAGGTGGCAAGTCTAGTCTATAAGCAACTGCACCGACCCTCTCTAGAATAGTGAAAGGTCCAATGAATCGCGGACTAAGCTTTCCGTCTCCACCGAAGCGAATCGTGTCTCGTGTCGGAGAAATCCTCAGAAACACCAAACCACCCACCTAGAACAAAACACCACCTTAAGAACTTAATCTATAACAAACAACCAAGAACAAACAAAAATCTAAACTATACCTCGAACTCCAAAGGTCTCCGATGGCTAGATCTAAATTATAAATAAAGAATTGAACCATAATTAATTAGATCTATGCAAAATACACACAATTGGAGAGTATCTCACCGTATCCCACTAGATCTAGGATACGCATGCGACACGAGTCCAACACACAACCAAATGCACCCCGAAGGACACAAACAAATCACAAATAATATTTATGAACAAATCAAAGTGTCAAAAGTAGATCTATGTGTCCGTGTCAAAATACGACATGTTCAAAGCCCCGTGTCGGAGGAAAACTCCCAAATGACACGTATCACCAAATAGTTGGGATACGAACCACAAGTATCCCAATATGGATACGACACTAGCCTCAAACACAAATCTCATGTCCAATTGATCTATAGGATCAATTGACACACACAACAAAATATAAATTCAGAATTCCAACAAAATTGATAAAAAAAGCACCATAACTTTCTCCATGGGTCTCCTATGAATACAAAATAAAGTCCTATGGGTAGTACATACATATAGGTTGATTTTACATGATTAAATCCCAGATTTAGAAGCTATTTAAATGGGAAAAATCTGAATTATACCTATTGGGAGATGGATTCCCAATGAAACCTCCAATTGAGATGAACTTGCTTCCAAATTGTAGATCCTTGCTCCTCTTTGTAGATCCTTGCTTCCTTCTTCTAGATCCTTGCTTTCTTCTTCTCTAATGGTGAATTGAGAAGAATTTGGAATGAAATTGGTAGGGAATTGGATTGGGAATGGAGAGAATTTGGTAGTGGGAAAATTCTACATCTAGATTTGGAATGAAATGAGAGGAGAGAGAAAGTTCCCCCCCTCATTAATAGGCCGGCCATAGCCCCTCCCCCAAGCAATTGTAAAATGTCCAATGTACCCCTTGGGGCCTCTCATGAAGAAATAATTAAGGAAGGAAGCTTCTAGTCTAATCATTTAATTAATTTAATCCATCTCCTTAACTATGGGCTTTCTAAATGGGCCAAGTCTAACTAGTTAATTCATGTTGGTCCATGGGTCCAAACTAAACTAGTTGGGTCCACTAAAATAAGTCTAAAATAATTAAATAATAACTAACAACAATTAAATAATACAACAAATAATTATTTACCATGCACAATATTTATTTAAATAGGAAATTACCAAAATACCCTTTCCTAGAAAATGTGGTAGTGACAAGTCTACCCTCCTTAAAATAATTTTGTCCTCGAAATTCAAAGACGAAAACTACCCCCAGAAAATCACAGAACATAACTAAAGAATCACAACTAACTAATGAACAGAACATAACAATGAACAGAACATAACTAGAAAATAACATACCTCAAGGTATAAACAAATATGGATAACGCTCTCGCATTTCATCCTCTCTCTCCCAGGTAGACTCCCCCGGAGAGTGATGCCTCCATGCGACGCGCACCAAAGGAATAGTCTGGTTCCTCAGCACATTCTCTCTCTGATCCAGAATCCCAACTGGCTGCTCTGGATAGCTAAGAGTAGGGCCCACCTCTATCTCTGAGTGATCCAATACATGACTAGGATCTGCCACATATCGTCTCAACTGCGACACATGAAACACATTATGCACTCCCTCCAATGCAGGTGGCAAGTCTAGTCTATAAGCAACTGCACCGACCCTCTCTAGAATAGTGAAAGGTCCAATGAATCGCGGACTAAGCTTTCCGTCTCCACCGAAGCGAATCGTGCCTCGTGTCGGAGAAATCCTCAGAAACACCAAACCACCCACCTAGAACAAAACACCACCTTAAGAACTTAATCTATAACAAACAACCAAGAACAAACAAAAATCTAAACTATACCTCGAACTCCAAAGGTCTCCGATGGCTATCGGCCCAATGCCGCTGTCTGTCCTGCGCCACTCGAAGTCTGTCTCTGATCAACTGAACCTTCTCTGCTGCATCCACAACCATCTCTGGCCCAAGCAAAACTCTCTCTCCAACATCGTCCCAAGACAAAGGAGTACGACACCTCCGACCATATAGAGCTTCAAAAGGTGACATCTCTATACTGGCCTGGTAACTGTTGTTGTAAGCAAACTCTACCAAATGGAGATGGTCCTCCCAAGAACCTCCGAAATCTAGTACACAAGTGTGCAACATATCCTCGAGAGTCTGAATAGTCCTCTCTGACTGCCCATCTGTCTGGGGATGATATGCAGTACTGAACTTGAGCTGAGTGCCCAAACTCTCCTGCAAACTCCTCCAGAAATGAGAAGTGAAACGACTATCCCGATCTGAGACTATGCTGACGGGAACTCCATGTATCCTAATGATCTGCCTCACATACATCTCTGCCAGCTTCTCCGTAGACAAACCCACCTTGAAAGGCAAAAAGTGGGCCGACTTGGTCAACCTATCAACAATGACCCAAATCGCGTCTTTCCCTCCTGGAGATCGTGGAAGTCCGGACACAAAATCCATAGTAATGTGTTCCCACTTCCACTCTGGAATGGGTAATGGCTGAAGTAAACCTCCTGGCCTCTGCCTCTCGGCTTTCACCTGCTGGCACACTAAGCATCTGGATACAAACTGTGCCACTTCCCTCTTCATGCCATACCACCACACACTCTCTCGCATATCCCGATACATCTTGTTAGCACCTGGATGTATGGAATACTGAGAGCGATGCGCTTCCTGCAATACCTCCTCACACAACTCCCCACTAGGCACACACAATCTAACTCCATGCCTCAAAGATCCATCCTCTGCAATAGTGAAATCATCCTCCAATCCTGCTCTCACCTGAGCTCTGATACTCCTCAAGGATACATCATCATACTGTGCTGCCTTGATCCTATCCATCAAATCTGAATGTATCTGCAATCCCCACATCTGCATAGCACCACCAGGAACAATCACCTCAATGCCCAAGCTCTCCAAGTCCTCCAACAAATATCGATCCTGCGTCAAGAACATAGCTACCGGATACCTACTCAAAGCATCGGCAACTACATTGGCTTTCCCAGGATGATATTACAAAGAGATATCAAAATCCTTCATCAGTTCCAACCACCGACGCTGCCTCATGTTCAACTCCTTCTGTGTGAAAACGTACTTCAAGCTTTTGTGGTCTGTGAAGATCTCCACACGCTCTCCGTACAAATAATGTTTCCACAACTTCAGAGCGAAATGATGACTGCCAACTCCAAATCATGGGTAGGATAGTTCTTTTCATAAGGACGCAATTTCCTGGATGCATAGGCAATCACTTTCCCATGCTGCTGAAGAACACAACCTAAACCCTTCTCCGATGCATCACTATAAATAGTGAAACCTCCGAACCCTGATGGCAACGTCAAAATAGGAGCAGACGTCAACCTCTTCTTCAACTTCTCAAAAGCAACCTGGCAATCCTCCGTCCAAACAAACTCCACATCCTTCCTTGTGAGTCTGGTCATTGGCTCGGCAATCCTCGAAAAATCTTGCACAAACTTCCTGTAGTAGCCTGCCAATCCCAAGAAACTCCTGATCTCTGCTACCGAACTCGGAGTCTTCCAAGATTCCACTGCTGAAATCTTCTTCGGATCCACTGAAATACCATCACCAGTCACAACATGCCCCAAGAATTCTACCTTGTCCAAGAAAAACTCATATTTGGACAACTTCCCATACAACTTCTTCTTCCTCAGCACATCCAACACAATCCTCAAATGCTCCTCATGCTCCTCCGGTGTCTTCGAGTATATGAGTATGTCGTCGATGAACACCACCACGAACTTGTCAAGGTACTGGTGGAACACCTTGTTCATCAAGTTCATAAATACCGCCGGTGCATTAGTCAAACCAAACGGCATCACCATAAACTCGTACTGACCATACCGAGTTCTAAAAGCAGTCTTCGGTATGTCCTCCGGCTTCACCTTCACCTGATGGTAGCCTGATCTCAAATCTATCTTAGAAAATACCTTCGCACCACTCAACTGATCAAACAGATCATCAATCCGTGGCAAAGGATACTTATTCTTGATAGTGAGATTATTCAAAGCCCTGTAATCAATGCACATACGCACCGATCCATCCTTCTTCGGTACAAACAATATCGGGGCTCCCCATGGTGAAGAACTCGATCTGATAAACCCCTTATCCTGCAATTCGTCCACCTGCTTCTTCAACTCGACCAGCTTGCTGTTGTTTACTCTATAGACATGCTGCGAAATTGGTTCTGCACCTGGCACCAAGTCTATAGAAAATTCAACATCTCGATCTGGCGGCAATCCTGGCAATTTCTCAGAAAACACATCCAAGAATTCTGCTATCAACGGATGCGGCAACTCCTTGTCTTCCACCATAGCTCCACAAATAATGCCTTCTCCCTGCTCTGCAGCTCCTCTAGCAAACTCGAACTCTGGCTCTCCTGGCGAACCAAACAAAACTCTACCTCCTCTACAATCTATGCTAGCACGGTGCCTACTCAACCAATCCATCCCGAGTACAATATCGTAGCTCGGAAGTGGCATTACAAGTAGACACGCACTCAACTCCCGGCCTCCCAGAGTAACTCTCCGATCCTTGCAAATATCATTAACCAGGATAATGCCTCCCCCGGTCATGATCTTGCAAGTCCTAAGCAAAGACTCAGCTACCAAACCATGCTTTAGAGCAAAAGAAACAGATACAAAACTATGGGAAGCACCACTATCAAACAAAGCTAAAGCTGGAATGGAATCAAGAAGAATAGAACCTGCGATGACATCTTCGGTGGATTCCTCCTCTTCGACGGTCATAGCAAACGCTCGTCCCTGCCGAGCACCTCCCTGCTGATGCTGGACAAAACGCTGCTGCTGTGTCGGAAGCGGTCCCCTCGGTTGTGCTGCAGGTGGTCTCGTCTGTGCCCTCGGAGCTGGAGCTGCTCCCTGAACTGCACGACGAGGACACTCCCTCAATTGATGCCCTTCAGTACCACAATACAAACAAACTCCTAGCCTCTTTCTGCAAACTTCCCAGATGTGGCTGGGCTTCTTGCAGAAGTTGCATAGAGCTTGCTGTAACTGTCTCTGCTGCTGAGGTGCCTGGTGAAAAGGCGCTCTAGCTGGAGTCTGGTTCTGCTGTGGCTGCTGGAAAGGTCTGGACTGGAAATGAGGACGTTTGGCAGATACTGCACTGCCGTTGGCCCCCAGAAAAGAATCACGGTCTCTCTTGGTCTTCAAACCCAGATCCCGCTCAACCTTGCGTGCCTCTGCAAGTATCTCCGAGTATGTCTCATAAAAAGACGGAATAAGAATCTTCACTTCCCAGTTTAGACCCTCACGGAAACGAATAGCTCGAACCTCCGGCTCCCTCACCAAATACTCTGCGAATCGGCTCAACCTACCGAACTCCACAGCATATTCCTCCACAGACATGCTCCCCTGAACGAGACTCTCAAATTGTCTCCCCAAGTCAAGCCTGTCTATCCGAGCGAAAAACTTCTTCTTAAAAAGGTCCTTGAATACCTCCCAAGATTATCCTGCGTCAACCAGAACCGGCTCATTCCTGAACCAAGTACGAGCGACGTCGAACAGTTGAAGTCCTACCGTCTCAACCTTCAGATCTTTAGAAAGACGGGACACCTTCATAAGACGCTCAATGTCCTCGAGCCAATCATCAGCATAGACGATGCCCTCCGTCCCTTTGAAAACCCTAGGCTCCAGTTTCTTGAAGTCCTGAATGTTGCCTGGCCGAAGCTGAGCAACTTGAGGAACAACCTGTTGCTGGATCGGAACTCCTCTCTCGACTACAGCACGAGCAAGCTGATGAGCACTCTCGATGCCCTGCCGTAGAACGTCGGTCTGCCTCTGATGTGCCTCCGACTGAGCCCTCTGTGCCTCGAGCATCTCACAAAACAGTGTAAACATCTGTGACGCCTCTGCTGGCACAGGAGGTGGAGGTGGAAGCCCCTCAGATACAGCTGGCACAGTCCTCTGAGTAGGTGGTGGACCTCCGAAAGCAGCTGACACTCCAATCACCGGAGAAGTGACTGGTGCAGGCCATCGGGATGTCGCAGACCTCTCAGAAACTGCTCTCCCTTGCTGTGATCTAGTCTTAGGCGGCATCCTGAGACAAAGCGAAAGAAAGAATTAATATGGCACAAGATGTAAGACATCAAGGAAAGGACAGTTTAAGGGATCAAGTATCAATATCAAAGGAGAATAGTTGAATCAAAAGAATTTTCCTAGATGTGATTGAGTATCTCAGCCTATATCCTATATCCTATATCCTATTGCAGGCTCGCAGTAGTACAACTAAGTTGTCGCACTACCACGACATCACATACTTGTGAAGCTTGACCTGCATGGGCCACCACCAAAAATGTGTCACGACCCGCACCCGGTGTAAGGGTACTAGTCGGAAACAACGCCCAGCCTACGCCGCAGAATCGGCGGTAGAACGCTGTCTAGATAATCTATCTAATATAATGAACCACCAATAATGATAAAATACTCAATCACAGAACTAAGATAGAATGAGCACGAATCAGATAAATAATAGAATAGTCACAATACAACTCATGAGTCTAAAATAATACATCAATGAGTCTGAAGAAAAACAAAAATAAGCTGGAGACAAATCCAGTACAAAAGAATACTACAAAACTATAAAGCTACAACTCCAGGGTCAACTGTCTCAGTTGGGATAAGTCCCTCTTGAGCCAGGGTCTCAGAATCTAAACCCACAACATCCTGGGGTCCATAGTAGGTAGGGTACTCCTCAGTGTCATCTGGAAAAATATTTTCAGTCAGGAAGGAGCAGAGTACAACCCTAACAGCAGTTCTCAAATAATGATAAAAACTATGTAACAGTAAATAGCTGTGGATAAACAAGATGCATAAATAGATACAAGAAATATATAGACAATAAGGAAGTACTGGAAAGAAATATAATAATGAACAATATGCTGATGGAACAAGAATACTAATGACTAAGTGTGTGAGTACTAGCTTTAACATGTGATCGGCTTGGGAACTTGTACAAGAGTATAATGGCCTGGCTGATTATACGTGCGGTGTATGATCAACACTCACAAGGAATAAGATATGCACAAGGAGGGTATGATCACATATCTACACTAAAATACTCCCCACCCCCGACTGGTATAATAGATCCAACCACGGTACGTTATGGCACGAGATTCCCCAAGAAGAGAGCGACTCCTCCCGAAAATCGGTGTCTGTACATGTACAAGATAACCAATGAAACAATACTTGCACCATATACACCATATACCAAGGAATAACATCTCATGACGAGATCCGGATATACCAATCCGTGTAACAATAGTGTCAAGAGAACATGTAAATCTACACTAGATACAACGAACATAGAGGATATCATAAATGAGAAACTATCAGAGAATGTACTCGCCTGAAGTCCAATGAACAGTCTCACAAATGTCTGACTCGGTGCCTCGAAGACCTAGATATGGAATACAACATTAAAACAAGGTCCCGGAAAGAGAACAAGTCAAACTAGACTTCTAGGTTAATAACTCAATTCTAAGGCAAAAGTCAACTATGGTCAACTCTAAAGTCCACTAAAGCCAAACATGGTCAAACCCAAAGTCAACCTCACAAAACATCCATAAAATAATATAAAAATAAAATACAACAATTTAGGAATCAAATTAGATTCCAAAAGAAACTCACACAAAGTATACTAATAATACAATTAATATATACCTTAAAAAAATATATATACAACCCAATATTCATATAATTAAAATACTATATTATAACAATTATTATACCTCACAAAATACATATATATATACATATAAATATATACAAATACAATATATAATATATACATTAAATCTGTCAAAGCGTCACTGAAAACAGTGAGCTAAGAATACAATTTAATTAAAACGGCTAATAGTGACAGTTTCGTCTGTCACCGAAAAACTGTCGCAGAAAAAACTGAATACAATTCCTACTGCCGACTGGATCGCTGACAGTTTAAAACCGTCGCAGAAAGACTGTCGCGGAAAATCCGCTCAGACCCGCCCACTGCTAATTAATGACAGATTTGTCATTAAATGCATTTAAATGCACAGAGTTACAGCGGCTGCTGTATCGGCTAATTAATGACAGTTTTACTGTCATTAATTCACTGTTACTAAAACGATCAATATATATATATATATATATATATATATATATATATATATATATATATATATAACAATATATATATACAATAAAATCATAATACAATATAATTAAATAACTAATAATTATATACTTATATATATACACATCTACACTTATAATTAAATACCAATTGTTACAAACTCATGTACATATTAATGTACATATTTTATATGGCTAGAAGCACACCTAAAATATATACATTAATATACAATAAGTTCATAATAATTATAAATAATACAATTACACAATCAAACACATAAATATATTTTATAAAATATTTTATGTATAAATTATATTATTTAACAAGTAGTAACATATATATTTGCATGCAAGAAAGCTACATATTATATTGTACATTATATTAGCACACACAAAATATAGATCTATGCTACAATAATTACTATAATAAATACACAAAATAAATATATAATATCCATATATATTTACTAATTATAAATGAAGAATTGAACCATAATTAATTAGATCTATGCAAAATACACACAATTGGAGAGTATCTCACCGTATCCCACTAGATCTAGCATACGCATGCGACACGAGTCCAACACACAACCAAATGCACCCCGAAGGACACAAACAAATCACAAATAATATTTATGAACAAATCAAAGTGTCAAAAGTAGATCTTTGTGTCCGTGTCAAATACGACATGTTCAAAGCCCCGTGTCGGAGGAAAACCCCCAAATGACACGTATCACCAAATAGTTGGGATACGAACCACAAGTATCCCAATATGGACACGACATTAGCCTCAAACACAAATCTTATGTCCAATTGATCTATAGGATCAATTGACACACACAACAAAATGTAAATTCGGAATTCCAACAAAATTGATACAAAAAGCACCATAACTTTCTCCATGGGTCTCCTATGAACACAAAACAAAGTCCTATGGGTAGTACATACATATAGGTTGATTTTACATGATTAAATCCCAGATTTAGAAGCTATTTAAATGGGAAAAATCTAAATTATACCTATTGGGAGATGGATTCCCAATGAAACCTCCAATTGAGATGAACTTGCTTCCAAATTGTAGATCCTTGCTCCTCTTTGTAGATCCTTGCTTTCTTCTTCTAGATCCTTGCTTTCTTCTTCTCTAATGGTGAATTAGGAAGAATTTGGAATAAAATTGGTAGGGAATTGGATTGGGAATGGAGGGAATTTGGTAGTGGGAAAATTCTAGATCTAGATTTGGAATGAAATGAGAGGAGAGAGAAATTTTCCTCCCTCATTAATAGGCCGGCCATAGCCCCTCCCCCAAGCAATTGTAAAATGTCCAATGTACCCCTTGGGGCCTCTCATGAAGAAGTAATTAAGGAAGGAAGCTTCTAGTCTAATCATTTAATTAATTTAATCCATCTCCTTAACTATGGGCTTTCTAAATGGGCCAAGTCTAACTAGTTAATTCATGTTGGTCCATGGGTCCAAACTAAACTAGTTGGGTCCACTAAAATAAGTCCAAAATAATTAAATAATAACTAACAACAATTAAATAATACAACAAATAATTATTTACCATGCACAATATTTATTTAAATAGGAAATTACCAAAATACCCTTTCCTAGAAAATATGGTAGTGACAACAACGGACTCAGGCCGAAGCACAGTAGAAGAAAATTGATACCTTATAAACGATTGTGATGACGCTCGTCTCCAGCAACCATTATGCATCAACGACCGTCACGGCAGTGCCAGTTGTAGCCGATACCGCGGGACCTCAGGACTCCCTGGAACCTCCGCCCTCAGACGAAAAGGGTCCCATCCTACAGATATCAGAGTTCAAAAAGATGTGGCATGCTACCTTTAAGGGGACTGAGGACCCCTCCATGGCGTTGGATTGGCTGGTTGAGTTGGAAGACCACTTCAAAGTGCTTCACATGGATGAAATGAAGAGAGTCGCTTGCGCTCAGCTTCAGCTCCATTTAAATGCACATAATTGGTGGGATGTGCACACACAAGCTATAATGAGTGAAGGTGGCGGGACGACTATCTCTTGGTCCATGTTTCGTAAGGCCTTCTAGGAGGAGTACCTTCCACACGTCGTCCGCCACGAGAAGGAAGATGAATTCACACATCTACAATAAAGAAACATGACAATGCGGTAGTACGCCTCATAATTCAATAGGCTTGAAAAATTTGCTAAGTCTTACCTCTGTGATGTCGAGAGTCGCGCACGTAGGTTTGAGATAGGACTGCGACCTTCAATTTATGCCAACATCGTCGTTCCTCAGTACCGTACAATACGAGAGTCTCTAAACCATATCCTCTCCCTAGAACCGTAGTACCCCCCAGTTCGCACCGGCGCTGTGCAAAATCTCAATCACAAGCGTCCTTGCAACACGGGAGGTAATAACACGTCCAGGTGCTCCAATAACGACGGTAATCAGGGTACAAACCCAGGGAGAGGTAGTGAGCTTGTCTGCCACCGATATAATTGTGTCGGACACATCGCTCGAAACTATCAAGTATTTAATGGATCATGCTTTAAGTACGATCGCCAGGGGCACATGGCAGCGAACTGTCGGGCGGGAGGACCAAACTAGCAGCAGCAACAAAACCGTATGCCTCAAGATCAGGGGCAAGCACCTCGAGCGAACCAGACGACACCGCAGAATGCTCAAGGCCGAGTCTATGCTCTGACTCGGGATGAGGCACTCGCATCAAACACGACGGTGTCAGGTATATTACTTTTCAATAATGTATCTTCTCGAGTATTATTTGATTATGGTGCCACACATAGTTTTATTATGGTAGATTTTGTCGTCGAGAACATATTCCCCATCACACGACTAGGCCTAAACCTTAGCATTCGTACTCCATCGGGCGTGGATTTGTCGGCTCATTTTGTCTGTCGTGAAGGTAACATTTGCATCGGGTAAGAAAATTATTACTAGATGCGATAGTCTTAGACATTAGGGACTACGACATCATTCTGGGGATGGATTGGCTCGGCGCTTGCTCGGCTACCATTGATTGTGCGGAAAAGAAAGTCGTGTTTCATCTACCTGGCGAGATCAAATTTTGCTATATGTGCAGTCCACAGTCGAGAGCGCTGAATGCCTGCATGGTGATCTCTGCAATGTCTGCTCGATGGATGATACATTCTGGCTGCGAAGGGTATTTGGCGTCCGTTCGAGACACACAGCGAGATTGCACAAATGTTGGGTCTATTCCCATTATGGCAAATTTTCCTGATGTGTTCCCCGACAAGTTGTCCGGCATGCTGCCTGTTCGAGAGATAAAGTTCACTATTGATACATTTCCAGAAACTCGACCAATTTCCAAATCTCTGTATTGAATGGCCCTGGCAGAACTAAAGGAGTTAAAGATTCAGTTGCATGAATTGGTAGATCATGGGTATATCCATCCTAGTGTATCTCCGTGGGGTGCGCATGTATTGTTTGTGAAGAAAAAGGATGGCTCGTTGCGGCTCTACATCGACTATCATGAATTGACTAAAGCTACTATTGGAAACAAGTATCCCCTCCCCAGGATAGATGACCTCTTCGATCAACTGCAAGGTGAAACGGTATTCTCAAAAATTGATCTTCGCTCGGGTTACGATCAACTTAGGATTAAACCGGACGATGTGCCAAAATTAGCCTTTCGCACTCGTTACGGCCACTATGAGTTTTTGGTGATGCCATTCGGATTAACCATTGCCCCTGTCACCTTTATGGACTTAATGAACCATGTGTTTCGGTCGTATCTCGATAAATTTGTAGTAGTGTTAATTGATGATATCTTGGTGTACTCGAAGAATGGGGAGGAACATACAGAGCACTTGCGGACTGTGCTACAGACTCTTCGGGACAATAAGCTATATGCAAAACTGAGTAAGTATGAATTCAGGCAGAGCAGTATATCTTTCCTCGGGCACATCATTTCTACGGGAGGCATTTTAGTCGATCCAAAGAAGGTTGAAGCTATCGTCGAGTGGAAGCGGCCTGCATCCGTTAGTGAGATTCGAAGCTTCCTCGGGCTAGCAGACTACTACCGGCGGTTCGTAAAGAATTTTTCCAAACTAGCAGCACCCCTGACTCGCCTCACACAGAAGAGAGTCGCGTTCGAGTGGTCCGCCGACTACGAAGCCTCATTTGAAGAGTTAAAGCATCGACTCACCTCTGCCCCGTTACTTGCACTACTAGACGAGACCTCAGGATTCCAAATATTCAATGACGCGTTGGGGCAGGGCTTGGGGTGCGTACTTATGCAGCAAGATAGGGTGACAGCCTACGCATCTAGGCAACTGAAAAAGCATGAGAAAAACTATCCTATGCATGATCTGGAGATAGCAACAATTGTGTTTGGGCTAAAATTGTGGCTATACTAGCTTTATGGAGTGGCTTGCCGAATTTATACCGATCATAAAAGTTTAAAGTACTTATTCACCCAAACGGACCTCAACCTACGTCAGTGACGTTGGCTAGAATTAATAAAGGATTACGACTTGACGATAGACTACACACCTGGCAAAGGAAATGTGGTAGCAGATGCGTTGAGTCGAGTCTTTGCGGGATCCTTGTCCGTTGATCGCAGGTTATAAAGGAACTTAGAGGAAATATACATCGAACTCTGAATTCGGTATCGCGGCGCGCGGGTTTCTCAGATATGATTCGTACCCAACCTGTTAAAGAGGGTCACATCTACTCAGAGGGACGACCAATTCCTAAGAAAAATTTATGAGCAGATTCTAGCAGGGAAGGCGAAAGACTTTACAGTAGATTAGAATAGAGTTTGTGAGTTAAGGGAAGGCTATGCGTCCCCAATGACTCATAACTCAGAAAGGAGATCCTTGCGAAAGCTCACTATGCGGCCTATACGGTCCATCCCAGGAGCACGAAAATGTATAGAGACCTCCGCACTATCTTCTGATGGCACGATATAAAGAAAGATGTGGCACTCTTCATGTCACAATGCATAACCTTTTAGAGGGTGAAAGCAGAACATCAGAGATCGGGCGGAGAAATGCAAAATCTTGCTATCCCAGAATAGAAGTGGGAGCACATAAGCATGGACTTTATTGCTGGCTTGCCAAAGACACAACGAGGGAATGACGTAATATGGGTCATCGTTGACCGGTTAACCAAGTCAACGCACGTCATTGCCATCAAAAGTACTTGAAGCACCGATCGCCTCGCCCAAACCTACCTTGATGAGATAGTTCAGCTGCACAGAGTGCCAGTTTTCATAGTATAAGATCAGGACGGACGATTCCTATCATGTTTCTGGGAAAGCCTTCAGTCAGCGATGGGGACCAAGTTGAAGTTCAGCTCAGCCTACCATCCTCAAATAGATGGCCAAACAGAATGGGTGAATTAGGTACTAGAAGACATGCTGCACCTCTGCATAATCTATTTGAAGTCAAGTTGGGACGTCTACCTACCGTTGACCGAATTTACATACAACAACAATTATCAATCCAGCATCCAAATGGCTCTGTACGAGGCTCTGTATGGGCGAAAGTGTAGGTCACCGATCTGCTGGGATAAAATTGGGGAGCGCCAAATCCTTGGGCTAGAACTGGTTGAACAAACAGTCCAAAAGATTCAGTTGATCCGAGATCAATTAAAAGTAGCACAGAGCCGGCAGAAGAGCAATGCCAGCATTCGTCGTCGACCCATCAAGTTCCAGGAAGGTGACCATGTGTTTTTAAAGGTCTCACCCATGCGGTGAGTCATGCGATTTGGAGTAAAAGGAAAGTTAAGTCCGAGATTTGTTGGGCCGTTCAAAATTCTCAGACGAGTCACTTCAGTTGCCTATTAAATTGTATTGCCACCAGCCCTATCAGAAGTGCATGATATTTTCTATGTGTCACAGCTTAGAAAGTACGTGCATAACCCGAACCACAAGGTAGACTTCGGTCAGCTGGATCTGCAGGCAGACTTATCGTACACAGAAGAGCCCGTTCAGATCTTGGATTGTAAGGAGAAACAGTTATGGAATCGGGCAGTCTCGCTAGTGCGCATTCTTTGGAGGAACCACTCGGTCGAAGAATCGACCTGGGAACTCAAATCAGACATGAGGGAAAAGTTTCCCTTGTTATTCCTTAGGGGTAGGTTTTATTCCTAAGTTTCAAGGATAAAACTTTTTATTAGATGGTTATGATATAGTACCCCGTTATCCCTATTCGGGGAGCGCGACTAAGAAATACTTGGTATCGTTTAATCGGGACAGATTGAATCAAGATCCTTTTTCTCGTTATGGATTGGTTTCTTCGGAATCAGGTTCCACATTCAACGGATCGTGCCTCAAGGAAGGACTCGACGACAGAGTCGAGAGAGGCCTTTCCGTTGTGTTAGTTTTCTTGTCCATTTTCGATGCCGCTTGGTTGTTTTCTTGTTGGTTTTGTGACTTACATTTTCTTGAACGGTTTTGATGGATTTTATTGCCTTCGTTCTTAGGATTTCGTATTTCATATCGAACACTTGGAGACCGAAGTAGAAGATATTGATTGTCTGTTGGTGCGTGCAGGTGATCGTGTAGGCGACGTACAAGCGGAGTCTTGAAGATCTCCCCTTCTCTCTCCCAGTTTACCAAATTGTGAGTGACTTTACTTCAATTAGCTCCCTTCTTCCAAGTCATCATTCTTGATAAATTGACTCATTTGTGCATTTCGATCAAACGATACCAAAATAAGCAAATAAAATTGAGTTCGAATAAAGAAGACGTAGATTTGAAACACCAATAATGCTTGTCACACAGAATTCTATGCGATCACCTTGATGCATGCATGTGCGTTATACATATAGCTATTTTGTGTCAGTTGTAGTTAGAACTCATTTAGCTATAACTGTTCAATGTATGGTGCAAAGGTGAAATATGATCATTGTGCAAGTAGCCTAGACTATGGGAAATGCATGAACTTATTTACTTATATTGCTTGAATATGTGTTTCAATTGATAACTTAGTTTGTAGATGAGGCATGGTCTTGGACAACTTGTGCACAAGAGATGTCATTCTACGAATGGTCGTCGGGGCACTGGGACCGCTTCAACCCGGTAGAAAAATTTGCTAGTGTAGTCCTAGCATTGGATGGGTCCGTGCGTCCGCCAAGGGCTAGCTACCCGAGGCAAAATGGCAGCCGACCCATCCCTCATCCGACCAAGTGATTTCTATGTATATTTAAACTGTGTAGACTAACTATGTCTTCATGGCAGGGAAGGTCATGGTAAGTTTTGTACAGGTGGTTCAGACGGTATAGGTAAAGCCACCGAGCGGTAGTACATTTTATTCTATCATATACAAAAAATTAAACTAAGGCAAGATAGATAGATCATATAAGAAAAATATTGCATGCTCATATGAATTCGTTATCGATTTTTGTTAGTTGGGTTAGCTCGCCCTCACCGGTACTTTTTGAAGTACTGACCCTCGTTGCAGTAGGTTTCCCGAGCCGAGGCAACGTGGCGAGGAGCTGAAGCTTTTTCCAACCCTTCCTGGATCAAAGCGCGTTCGTGCTATGACTTTTGGATTCTAAGTACATACTCAAGAAAGGAGCTCGCACTTTCTTTTGAAGCTCCTAGGCAATAGTGCTGACTCGCATCCAAGGTGTTTTGTGTTTCTGAAATACTAGTAAATGATGTAATGTATAGATTGGCTACCTTATTTTTTGTCCAAGTTGTAAGCCCGTGCGACACCTTTACTACTTTTGGGTCAAGAGTCTGTAAACATATATTCATTATCAATAAAGAGAACTTTTCTATATTTCAAAGTATGATATATTATTTGCGTACTCTGTTGTATTTGTTCTAAAGTATATCATTATGCCTAGGTCTTGTGCACGCACGCCTTACGCGTGCACAGCATCACGCCCGGGGGACGATTATCAATTTAGCAGAAATTGGGGCGTGACAAAATCAACTAACCAGTTTTGTTCACATACAAATGTTGCACCAACCCAACTGTGATTGCCAATGTGGTCGCAATGTATATGTATGAACAAATATTAAATCAAAATTTATACTTGACAATAGTTGCCAAGTTTGTGCTATGAAATTAGTTGGTTATGCACAACAAACAGTAAGTAAGAATTTTTATATCGAAAGAGTGAAGTTGTATACAACTTACACATTAGAACAATTCTCAATTTGAACTATAAATCAGAAATGCATCAACTCTTAGATTGTTGGTAATATATATATATATATATATATATATATATATATATATATATATATATATATATATATATATATATATAATATTTTCCAGAAATTTGATAAGAAAAGAAAAGAAAATAAGTGTTACCGGCCTCCGGAGAAGTCGTGCACGAAGAACTGCCCTAATAGTTGATCTGAGGTCTATATGCAGACGTTTCTCGGAAGCTCCTAGTGGTAAAATCCTCTGACTACCAGTTTCTCTTCGTTTGACAGAACTCAGAGAGAGAGAGAGACCGAACTTAGCTTTGCCCAGAGCAAGAATTTAGAGAACAAAATATGGTTCGAGAGAAGAATGTGGGAAAGAGATTTCATGTAGAAAAATTTTCTGTAGAAAGCATTAAGATGAGAACCTCAACAAATATATAGGGAGGGAACCAAGCCTTCACTATAGACAAGAGATTAAATGCTATTAATCCAGGCGTTTAATGA
The DNA here is from genome assembly GCA_036927795.1 of Iris macrosiphon. Classification (NCBI taxonomy): domain Eukaryota; kingdom Viridiplantae; phylum Streptophyta; class Magnoliopsida; order Asparagales; family Iridaceae; genus Iris; species Iris macrosiphon. Next base: position 142,313,287 of record JAYESA010000001.1, on the reverse strand, counting down.
GTAATAAAAAAAGGGAAATATGGAAAATAAATTTGGCATGTAATGGAGCTGTCACATGCTTAAAATAAACTTGGAAATATGGAGTAATAAATGTCCAACGTTCAAAAATTGAATCGATACTAAGGCCCATATTGTTGATAGTACAAACATCGACATCTCATTTTCTTTCTCATGTTGTCGTAGATATTCAGCACCATCTTACTCAGTTAAAGCTCCAGCTCCAGTGCTAGTCTGTCTTTGTTAGCTCCTCTACATCTTCTTTTTCTGCCTCTACTAGTATATCTATCTTTTAGATATTAGACTATGGTACTTTTAAACATATGGCTTCTGACATTAGTATCTTATCTAGTATTATACCTTTACCATCCCACTTTTTTTCTTTTCATACAGTTGATGGTTCTTAGTTGGTCAACACTCAATCTGACTATATTATTTCTGACACTTTGAGTCATCCTTTTGTTTTATATGTTCCCTATCTTACTTTTCACCTTGTATCAGTTAGTAGCCTTTGTGAGAGTAATTTTATTATTATTTTTATTCTCTCACATATTGTGTAAAGGATCCTCGTACATGCAAGATAATTGGCCATGCTCGTAGGAAAGAGCGGTTGTACCACTTAGGCATATTTCTTTCTACTCCTCTATCCATTTCTATGGCCTGAAAGTTGACAAAAAGTTTGCCTTACATTTTTCTAAAATTTTAGCTAAATCAGTAGTATTTTTGAATTAGTTTATTTTGTCATATGGGAACCTGCTCCTCTCCCATATATGACTGATTTTCTTTGCCATGTGTGCTTTATTGATAATTATACTCGTTATACTTGGGTGTATCTTATGCGTCACTATTCTGAACTTTCTACCATTTATACGACGTTTACTACTATGATTCTTACTCAATTCAATGATATGCATAAGATTTTTTTGGTATGATTATGTCCGTGAATATCCTTTCGCTATAATAAGATCTATCTTGCAATATCACGACACTCTTTTTTAGTAGTCCCGCCCTTATGCTCATGAAAAGAATGGGTTAGTCGAGCAAAAACATCATCTTATTCTTGAGACTGCTTGTGTTCTCTTGTTATCCTCTTTTTTTCTCAAAAGTTTTGGATATAGGACATTCTTAGCTCTGTTAATCTTATCAATATCACTCATTCTTCCATTTTATCTGGTCGAATACCTCATGAGGGTTTTTTCGTATCCTTATTATTACAGTATGCTATGCGCTTTTGGGTGTACTTATTTTGTTATGCTTCCTTTGACTGAGGGCACAAAGCTGACAGCTCGATCATTCAAGTGTGTCTTACTCAGTTTTAATTTTAAGTACAAGGGATACCATTGTTAAACCTATGTACATCATCTTCGTATATATCGTCATGTTACATTTCTAGAGGACTCTTTTTATTTTACCGTTGCACCTCTGAATGTTTATTTTTGTTTTCTCTAGCTCTGATGTCTAGTGTTTCCATTGATCCTACTCCTTTGCTCCCCTCTCTTAGTTTAACTCGATCCTCTTATGATGCCTCCGCTACTGCCTCATGAGGATCCCCCATATATTTCACCAGGCACCGCTATACCATCTAAACTCCACCAAAACCTCCCCTTCAGTCTCAACGTACTCATCGACCTTATGCTCATTTTACTCTCGACTATTCTGATCCATCAGATAAGTTTAGATTTTCTACCTTAGTCTCATATTTTTCACAGTTTCATTCTTTTCTTACTGCTATCCATACTACATAAGATCCCAATTCTTATCAAGAGGTTGTTCAGTACCATGGGTGAAAGAAGGCTATAAAAGAGGAGTTTCGAGTATTTTAGCAGACAGGTACTTGAGATATCATTCTAATCCTAGACGAGGTCGAGCCTATTAGTTGCAAGTGGGTCTTCAAGGCCAAGTGCCGACTTGATAGATCCAATGAGCGATACAAGGCTCGTCTTGTTGCTCGAGGTTTTACACATAAGCATATGATTGAATATGATGAGACCTTTTCTCCTGTTGCTTAGATTATCACAGTTCATATATTACAAGTCGTTATTGCCATTCGTCGATGGCCACTCTATCAGATGGATGTAAATAATACATTTCTTCATAGTTCTTTATCCGATGTTGTCTATATGTAGCCCCCTCCAGGTCTTTTTACTCTGCCAGGATATATTTTTCGTCTTGCACGGGGCAAAGACGGGGCATAGTATTCTCTAGCCGTCTTTGTCGGATAACAATACACGAGGGATTCGGCCTTGGTAAACGCATACTACCTTGGACTCTCCGTCTACCCAATAGTCTCCATGTTCTAGTGGGATGGCGTGTAACGGCTCTCCTATATCACTGTTCGCTCTAGAACGCTTGTCTTGTACATAGCGTTGTGCCCCATTTCGCAATTAAGACTACAAAAATTATTGGTCATTTAGGGATATTCCAGCGACAATTGTCATATAGATAAGTCATCCTCACTTAGCGGCTATCCGCGTGCGAGTCATTGCATCGGGTCAAGAATATCAGAACTGCCTGAACGATTATGGATATAAGATACTTGTACATCAATTGAACACTTTAACATCTTATGTAACATATCTGATATTTGTATAACTCGTGCACCAGAAGCGTAATCTCGCTCATAACACGGTGTTTGCATATGTTATTGCTCCTGAATGTTTGTATATACTCGTGCTTGAAATTAACTTGGTTTGTTTTGGAAAGGAAAGTATAAATGGTAAGTTGGTAAGTCTCACCGTGTTTCCTCTTATGTCGCACGTCACACTGCCACACGAGTTAGGCTATTCAAATCTTTGCCATAAAACTGATCCTAAGGCAACTAGAAAGACAATAAAACAGTTGGTGCACGGAACCTATATTACGTGTTTGGATTTGTCGAGCGGGTGAGTAGCCTCCCCACCAGTGCATTCATGTACTGATAATCCATTAGATTGTTTATAGGGTGCAAAAGAACCTCGTTCCGTGCGAATGCCTCCTTCGTGCGTGTTAAGGCGTGGAGTTCACTCTGGAGCCTTGGAACGCTGCGTTCGAAACTGAAGCACATATACAAGACATAATATTGGAATATCGCATGTACATCATTCCACAAATGTAGCCACTTGGCACGCTTTTACTATTTCAGAGAGAGAGGCTTGAGCGACTTGTAATCTCGGCTATACGCCGCCTGTAACACTTGTTTATATCAATAAAAGAGTTTGCTTTACTTCAACTTGTGTTATTCAATGCTTTCTCTATTGACAACTCAGTGAACTTGTTACCAATCGCTTATGCATTTATAATTTTGCTGTAGACGGGCAATCTATGCGACTCTGTGGCCTAGACCTCTTACCGCCAGCCAATGAACCACGGCCTTGTACGGGCGTGGCTCACGCTCGTGTAGCATTACGCCCAGATGGGTCAAGCAATCGTCCCGCGGGAGCACTGGCGCGGTGATTCTCGCCTAGTGGGAATGACCGTTTAGCTTGCGGGAGATTGGGGCATGACAAGCTGATCTTAGAGCGTCGACAGAGCACAATATGATGGAGCTGCAGGCATCACAGCTGTCCATGGGTGAGAGGCTAACGATGATGCAGGATTCAATGGTTCATAGTAGTACGAGGTTGTTATCTACCATGGATTCATACAACCATTGACTAGCAAAGTTGGAGCAGATACGTCCTCCTGGTGCGCCTTCATCGAGACAGACTCCACCGACATTACTGCCTTCTCCATCGACATCGGTGTCAATTTCACGGGAGCAATATGATCTATTCTTATCCCTAATGCGTGCCGGTGGTCATTCTCTTGCAGATCCGCAATAGTCCTAGTTAGGATAGTTTATTAATTGTTTGTGTTTCAGACCTATGATATTTGGTCATTCATGAATATTCTTTATTTTTGAGGCTTTCAGACTTTATTTCTTATATTCTTTATGATGAGACTTTCAGACTCAGTTGTGTGGATATTTGTTGTATTCTTTACAACAAAGCTTTCAGACTCAGTTGTGTGGATATTTGTTGTATTCTTTACGACGAGATTTTCTCCTGACTCGGTTTGTAATCTCAATATTTTATTTTCTTCAAATTTTACTATATTATTCATATTAAATGTATGTTAATTTATCGGTGTTGAGTGTTCAACCAAAGGAGGTCGGAGAACCCAACAAATTCAATGGAGGGTTGCTCCGGGTCTATTTGTATAAATTATGAATTCATAAACTTCAGGAAGAATGGTTTGAAAATAATTCAATATCTATTATTTTTATTTTTTTACTGTATCTTTAGCGACGTTTATAGCAACATTTTGTGACGTTTAGCGACGTTTATATACGTAGCTATAAACGTCGCTATAAAATTTGATATACACGTTACTATCCACGTCGCTATCCACGTCGTTGACCGTTGCAAATTTGCTGACATGACAATTTTGCCAGGTCAACATAACGTCGCTAAATGAGTCGCACAACGTTGCTAAAAAGAAAAAATTTAGTGACATATAGCGACAAATAATGCGTCGCTAATTTAGCAACGTTGCGTCGCTAAACGTCGCTAATATAGCGATGCATTTACGTCGCTAGAAAACGTCGGTATAGCAACATTTTGTGATGTTTTTTCGGTCAGCGACTAGCTTAAAGGTGACTTCATCGGAACGTCGCTACATACGTCGCTAAAATTAATTAGCGACATTTTTTGGCCATTTAGCGACGTGTTTAGACGTCGCTAATTTGACTTATTCTGGTAGTGCTCTATATATACGACTTAATTTTCTCTCTCCTCTCACTTTTCTTTCACTCCTCCTTCTTTATTTTGTCTCCAAATTTTTGTAGAAGCTAGGAGCTTGATCTTGAGGCCTAGGAGTGTGGTTTCTGAATCCCTCTTGGTGGTGGAGTTAAAGATTATGCTGAGAGCTCGACCTTAGGCAAGTACATCTTGCTTAAAACTAGGAATGACTTTATTTATTGCATTTTATGTTTTTCTTGATTTTATATGCTTAGGATTTTATGGTACTCATTTTGTTAACAATGTTTCTCTCGTAATTTTCAAACATGTGCATCTTCCAGAAATTGTTTTGAGCTTAGTTTTGATTTTTCCTGTGAAATCCTGATATTTTTTGGTTAGAAAACTCGTTGTCAGAAATGATTACCGGAGTGATTGCCATGAGACTTAGTGTATATGCTATGTGAGACTCACATCTAGATTTGTTAACTTGTTAGGCCAATTTCTGTTGAGTTTCGGAACGTGATTTTGGTTCCAGACACCCGTCTTTATTTGGACTTTCCCTAGAATTGCCTATGTAGACCGACATACCGATAGTATACTGGTGTATACCGACGGTATACCGATATTGTCCTGACTTGGAATCCTATAAGCTGTTGTGACTTGAACCGGCATACCGACGGTATACTATAGTATACCGACGGTATACCAATTTGTTGGAATTCAAAACTTGCTGTATTTTTCCTATCTCGGGACCGACATACCGACGACATACTGGAGTATACCGACGGTATACCGATTATGCTTGGTTGTCCTGACACAATTTTTGCATAGTTAGGGGCTTTCCACCCTTTATACACCCATCCAGTAAATGACCCATATGTTATGACTTGACCCAGGCATTTGTATTAATATAGGATGTTTACACTCTATGTATACTTGACTCAACCCAGACACTTGTATTCGTAGAGGATGATTTACACTCTATGTACGTTGACTCGACCCAGGCATTTGTATTAGTAGAGGATGTTTGCACTCTATGTACACTTGACTTGACCCAGGCACTTGTATTAGTAGAGGATAATTTATACTCTATGTACACTTGACTCAACCCAGGCATTTGTATTAGTAGAGGATGATTTACACTCTATGTACACTTGACTTGATCTAGACACTTGTATTAGTAGATGATGATTTATACTCTATATACATTTGATACGAGCATGCACTTGTATTAGTAGAGGATGTTTACACTCTATGTATACTTGACTCGACCCAGGCACTTGTATTAATAGAGGATGATTTACACTCTATGTACACTTGACTCGACCCAGACATTTGTATTAGTAGATGATGATTTACACTCTATGTACACTTGACTCGACCCATGCACTTGTATTAGTAGAGGATGATTTACACTTTATGTACATTTGATACGAGCAGTCTCTTGTATTAGTAGAGGATGTTTACACTTTATGTACACTTGACTCGACCTAGGCACTTGTATTAGTAGAGGATAATTTACGCTCATTGTACAGTTGATCAGTGTATAGTAGATAGTGGCTAGTAGTAGCATTCTTATGTTCCTTATTTGTAGCGTATTCTACTGTGGTTTGTATTGTCCACCTTAGTTCAGTGTTTACCTGTGTAGTTGTGGTTGTTCTGTCTTGTGCTTGTATAGCTGTGATGATTGCTTATGCTGCATGTGTCTTCTCGTTTCTCTTTTAGTTATGTGTATCGATAAGTGACTTGAGACTAGGCTCGACTCGAAAAAGAATCATAATCCGGTCCTTGTTTGGTTGAAGGGTTATGGTTCATATTTCGAGGAGTTCCTGAATCTTCTCGTTGCTTTGCCGACTTATCTTTTTTTTCATGTTTCTTTTCTTTTCCCTGGCTATTGTTACTTGCATGTTCCCGACTCCTTAACATATCCTAGTTATTTTTCGTGTTTCATATTTTTAGTGATTTTTCGTGTTTACATGGTGCTCTTTATATTCCTAGTGGTTATATGATATTAAGCTAGTTGTCTTTCTTCTTGAGATAAGTGCAGTGGTAGCGCACGAGTCTTGATCCGTATTTATTTATTCATGTTGCTTAGTATATTGTAGAACTGTTTATATGCTGATTTTTCGTTCATAGTTTTAGGCCTTCCTTTGTGGTACTTGCTATTGGGGGTCTGACCCTACTGGTTTTGTATGGCCAGATCCAGTAGCAGAACCGGAGGATCTTCCGTACCTTCTTGAGGATAGTGATTACCAGGAGCACCAGACCACTTGAGTGAGTTTTTTTTCTCCTTCTCCACTCTGTTGCACATTCTACTTTTGTTGGCGTTTAGCCATCGAGCACGTGTTAGCTCGTATTTTGGTTTGACTGTTAGCCTACGGGCAATGACATGATTGACATATCCTAGGGTTGATCATGTATGACTTAGATTCTGGCTAGTTTATTCATTTTTTGTTTACTAGCTTCATGATCATCTATGTATATATAGTTTGGGACGCTTTACTATTATATGTCAGCTGATCTTATATCTTGTATATTGCTTATCTGCTTGTAATTGAGACATCTAGGCCATTTGACCTAGGATTGACTGATAGATTATAGTGCTAACCCTCCATGTTTTACAGCTTCACCGTATATTCGGGGTACTAGTGTGCCCTACGTATACGTATCTAGCCGTTGTCTGCCTCCGCTCTCCAGTATTCTGGTTCTGGGACGTGACCTGATCATCTCATGCTTGTAAGTTCCTTGATAAGAAATTTGGCCCTCATATAAAAAAATGGGCTATAAAAGATTGATGTATGGTCACAAAAATTGTGTCCGTTTTTTTATAATTTTACAAAAAAGAAAGGAAAAGAAAAAGAAAGAGAGAAATTTTAAGAGAATTGGGAGGAGGAGAGAAGTTTTAAAAAAAATGGGATAGGGAGAATACGCCAACAGAGTTGACAAAAATTTCAGAAAACTTAAAATTTGCCAACTCAATTGGCGCATTGTATATTTAACAATAAATTAGAAATATTAGTAAGTTTAGATGGCTGAGTTGGTTAAGACACCAAATTAAGATTTTGTGCTGAAGAGTGTTAGATTCAAAATCCCACTATCAACTATTCTTATTTTACTCGACATATACACACAATTTGTTTCTCTAAGTATACACAAATTATTATTATTTTTCTTTTTTTCATATTCTTTTTAACCAAATATAACTACAAAATCTCAAAAATTTTAAAAAAATCAATGTATATACACATTGTTATTTTTTCTCTCTTAAAAAAATTCTCTGATAAGTTTATTATGTTTTATAGCAGATACTATTCCGATCGGAGAAGAATTTTTTTTCTAGGATGCAGTGGCGGAGCTTAGTGAAGACTAAGGAAGACCATGACCTTCCGGTTTTTTTTAAATATTTTCTTATAAAAAAAATTTAAAATTTAAATATTTTCACTTTTAAAATTATAATAATATGTTTTCTCCCAAATATAATTTTTTCCTCTAAAAAATAATATATTCGTCTCTTAAAAAAATCAAGCTTTGCCACTACAAAGATGGGGAAAAAGGCTTCAAATGAGGATGCCGTTATATAGTCAGCAAGATGTCATCTTCAAATCACTCGCTATCCCTGGTCCCTGGCTACAACATAATTCCATCACCTTTGACTTAGGCAAAGAAGTTGATCTACTTTTTCAACAAAGGGTGTTGGACCACCTAACAAGTGTAGGTGAGATTCAGTAGATTAGCTAGATAACAAGTTGGGAAAAAAAAGGGATAACAAGTATACTATAATAGTTCTAAACTTCTAAGATGTGAGCTTACATATGTTCTACCTAGCTGGCTAGCAATACACACTTTTGAGAGGAAAAAAGAAAAAGAAAAAAAGAACAATAAGTATTGTGTCATTATAGTCTATTTTGTATGCTAGTCCTCTACTGTCAGAAAAATTCCAACCATTCAACAAATAAAAATGAGACATAATAGTTCAAACATCTTGGAAAAAGAAACTACTATTTCTTTACTTAGAAGAAAACCTAGTATTTTGATATACATTCTTCGAGATTGGAATGAATTTTTTTTCTCTCTAAAGAAAATAGAGAATATAACTTTACATCTTCAGCCCTTGAATTTATTAGGGTGATTGGCGTTTTGAGAGTACTTATAGGTGGTGTTGTTGGACGGGTCAAAACCAAGTCGACCTGTTCAATTTTGACATGATTTGATCGGGTTTGGTCCGGATCAAGCCGGACCTTGAACCAAAATTCCAAACTCAATTCGGATTAGAGCTGGTCAGGGCTGGACTGGACTAAGCCTCGGTCAGACCATCCGAGTTATTTTTCATTATTTTTAAAAAATAGACTATCTAGGTGATGCGTGGTCAACTATTTAAAATAAATAATAATAATAATAATAATAATAATAATAATAATAATAATAATAAAGTAATGAAAAAAAGTAAAGAAGAAATAATGCATCATTAAGAAAAATAAATAAATTTTATTTAGTTGATAAATCTTACATACTCAAAATATAAATTTTTTTTACAAATACTTATCATTTTTTGATATATGTTATTCTTGTTAATAGGTGTTTGTTGATATGACATGTATTTTAATTATCAATAATTTTTTAAACTTTATTTGTGATATTTGTTATCAAGGGTTGGCCCCTATGATTTTTTACGTGTCACATCCCCGAACCAGAACATTGCAGATCTGGGACGGACGAAGGCCAACTACACATACATGGTACGTCAGTACCACTAAGTACGATCATGAATGTACAAGATACGGAGGTAACCTACATGCCAATAGTCAAGTCCTTTGGTCAGGACCCTAGGCCTCAATCATATAAGAAAAGAGCAGTAAAGAAATCACATATATGAAATAAGCAGCAAGACATTTTAAACGTAATGAACATAATGATCATGAAGTCAACAAAACTATATAAGTAAATCTAACCAGAGTCTAATAGTACATGACTCTAAAACTAGTTGCAGACTAATATATACATTCATCTTGTCGTCAGACAGGGACCAGTTTTCAGAACTAAGACGTTCCTATGGCTAAAAGCCAAAAAGAATATATATAGGATATACGCAAGAATGTACATGTGGGAGAAAGGTGAGGAACTCACTCATGCTCCAGGGTTGTGGTCCTGCAGGTACATGCCATCATGCGGTATATTCGATATGTCCTTTGCCTCAACTCGAGATTTGGTCATGCAAAATTAGTGGGGTTAGACCCCGAATAGAAAGTAGAACAATGAATCTCTAGGGTATGCTTAAAACCAGAATGCAAGCAAAGGTAGTAAAACATAACATTCAATAATTTTAAGGAAAACAATTATACATGTTGGGCTTAATGTGGTACCACTCGCACTTATCACGGAATAATAGACATAAAGTAAATCTAACTACTACTGAGTAAAATATAAACAATACATCCAGCGTCGTCCATATCAATCCTATGGCTTGCTATAATCAAGGCGAGGATGCCATCATAAACAAGTGATGTAGAGTAACAAGGTTGATCAGCTTTACAAGACATGAACCGTAAATAAGCCAACATGAGTAGTAATAAGGGTCGGTGTGTAGCCCGCCTCGCAGAACCACAATATATGGGCAATAGTGTCTATAGGCAGGCTCCAACGCATAACCACGATCTTATACCAAATCAGGACAAGGAACGCCATCCTGCTCTGAAGCGATAACTACGTCTCTATACTGATACAAAGGCACATGACTCCAACGCACCCCCAACACTATATATTGCTCAGTTTTACACACACACACACACACACACACACACATATATATATATATATACATATATATATATATATATATATATATATATATATATATATATATATATATATATATATATATATATATATATATATATATATTATAATGAATAATAGAACATGTGCCACACTCGACGGAGGGTCACGGCCTGACGCCCTAGCCAATAAGGTTTCAAGGTACTAGAAATCCATAGAGTGTATCAGACAATATGATGGAAGCCATATGATACCAACATGTGTGTTGGATCGGTGCAATACAGTCATGTATTGATCTATATACTACAGTCTGGACTAAACCAAGTCGTTACACGATGGCACGATACTTTATAACTAGGAATCAATGTCATGCTAGCAGTAATAATAATCCCCGTGATATCGATGATTAATCTAGAGCAATATATATACACACACACACACACACACACACAATATAGTGGGTAGACTAAACTGACATCCTATAAACCAAGTACATGTAATAGATTGACATGGAGGCCATCCTACAAACCATATAAATTAAATAACATATGCAATAAACTTTGATAACAGGATCAAACATATATTCGTAGATCATTATCATCTGTGGTGATTCGTGGAAGAATATACCAATGCATAAGGCTAGGCCCTGCTCAGCCTTGGTCGTGATAGCATAAATAGTGCTAGTGATATATGATGACAAGAGTACTATAAGAATTGCCATGATTCGGTATTAGGATCCGAGATCCAGAACCAAGCCATGTCCCTATAGCTACAGGGCATGCTAAACCATGTATATCGTGGTTGGCGTATCATCGATACCATAAGAGTGCTCTCCAATAACATACAAGGCTACAATATAAGAAAAGTGCATATACCAAGAGGTAAACGAACAAAGAATAAACTGAAAAGGAACCAAAAAAAAATGAGGATGCCACACTGCACTAAACCATGCCCATGCATCCACGAAGGTAAGCTCAAGTGGTACTCCCAAAGATCGAATCATAATTGCTTAAAAAATAATGAGCCAAAGCCAAGAAAATCATAAGTATCCAAAAATAATCCGTATTATTAGCACAATACAAATAAATCTGATATGGAAAATTTGACCTTTATAACCTATAAATGAGTGATGCACTCGTATGTAATTGTACAACGATATTGTGTGTCCAATTTTGGCTTGCAAATTGAGCGACAAAACTAGAAAAACTAGACTGGTTATTGCCATGGTTTTGCCCAGGTATATACTGTCGATATACAAACTATAATTCCATAACTCAAAAAATGAGTCTGATAGTTGCCTCGTGTCACACCCTAATTCTACTAAATCTATAAGTTGCTATCATCCATGATGTCGTACAAGCCTAAGTTATGTTTGTATAAGACATGTTCATGTGCAATTTAAAATATCATTATTTTATAGATGTTGCAGTGGATTTAGGCAGAGAAATTTTAAAAACATGACACACCAGAAATAACTCTTTATTGATAATTTACAATAAATGCATAGGCTCTCAAACAACTATGTAAAGGGTGACGAACTAGCTTACAACTTGAACAAAAAAATGAGATATAATATTTCATACATCATATCCATTTACTAGAAAAAAAAAGTATATACACATTCGATGGAATCTTCAAAAGGTGACTGGGAAGCTTCAAAAATGTGAACAAGCTTCTGCCAGGTAGACGAGCCTTTGGTTCCTCTGTGCATCTCCTTGTTTTTCAGTATATATGGAAACGTGGGTCAGTATATTTAAAATGCACTGGTGAGCGGCGAATTAACCCAACTCACCAAAATTAACACGATAATCATATAAAAGTATATAATATTGTTAGTGATCTTTCTATCTTTTTCTTTGATCAATTAATAATTTATAAGACAAAAATGTAATAGCATAATATGTATGATCACCAAACGGCGATTCATAGCCACTGTCAACTTTCCTTTCCTGCGACAAAACTTACCATGTTCTTCCCTGTAAACCAAACATTATTACCTATACAACTTATCCATATGAAGGTAACCAGTGAACACACGTTATCTTGGACTATCTATGGTAAGACGATGATCATTTTGCGTTCGAGTAGCTAGCCTCACTGAATGTCTCTAACTACCTGTGCTCAACACTTATTATCCTTGGTCCCCCTAGTTAGACCCAATTTTGGTATCCCGATAGCAGTTTGAGGAACCAAATCTTATGCACAAGTTGTTCATGATCATGTATGCCTAAGAACTTAGTTATTAAAATATAGTATACAAGATAATAGAAATTTGGTATATGTAAGCAACATATTCTTATTGTGTATTCTACTTTTCTCGATCGATCACTCGTAATGTAATAAAATACTTTATTTTGGCCTTTGTGGAGAATTGTTTGAAGTCATAGATATCTGAGTGCACAAACTCTAGAAGATCTGTGCTTTGTTTCACCCGTTTGAACAATTTTATAAATCCCCTCGACCAAATTTAGGATTATTTTAATTTAGATTAAGAAACTAGGATTTATTTGAATAAAATTAGAATTAATGTACAACAATTATGTGACTTAATACACCTTACCGTTGCTTCGATGTTTGGAGCACTACACTAGTAGTTACCTTCAAACAAATTAAATACACATCTCCTAGACATGCCAGACTACCCATCTGACCCTTGTGTAACTTTTAGATACTCAATATTGTGCCTCATTTTAGCTGCGCAATATTCGTCACAAACGTTCATTTATTATTCCATAAATCCAATTTCTCTTAATTGTCCATTCCTACTTGAATTTGAGGCACAGCCTCAACCCAATTCACTATAACCCCAAATTAGGGTATTAACCTATTCTGAGCCTGCTACGCCCATGACTCTTGTGTTGCACCCAAGTTTAATCCCATGTGTTTTCAATTGACAAAAGAACAAATGGTCCATTATTTTAATTAAATTAAATTAAAGGCCAAACTCACCCCAAAGTAAGACCTAACCAAGCCTATGTACACCTTTCATATAGACCAGCCCCCACCCCAAGGAGCCAGGCCGGCCTAAATCCCGAGGTCAGCCTATATTCCCTCTCCCCTATATAAATATATATTTTTTTCTAATAAAACAATAATAATCAAAACCCTAACAAACCCCTAGCCGAACTCCCCCTTCAAAATCGAGCATCATCACCCTTCCCCCGACTTCACAAATACCACCACCACCTCAGGCCGCCACCTCCTCAGCCACGACCGCCGCCTGCACCCCCAGCCGCCGGACCACCCCCAGGCCGCCTGACCACCGCATCATCACCATCCCCTTCACCATCATCAACCTCTTCACCAACCGACCCCGATCACCCCTTAGCCGACTGCTCCCATCCCTGACCACCGCCTCCAGTACCGCCAACTACCACTGCCCCCGACCAGCAACACCTTCCCCCCCCCGACCAGCACCGTCCCAGGCCGCTACTGCAACTGCTGCAGTTACCGCCGCTGCTGCCATTGTCTGCTTCTCGACGCCGGAGCTCCGCCGACCGCCGGCGAGCGTGCACTTCGACGAGACAGACTCCCCCATTCCGCCACGCCTAGGTAACCACCTGATTTCCTTTTCCTTCATTGTATTGTTGTGTAGTTGTATCATCGTATCACCGTATCTTCGTGTCGTGTGTCGACACGAACAAATTAATATGAAACATATATATGTGAGTATGTATGTTAGCTAGATTAGTCAGTAATTAATAAATAATAAATTACCCTAATAATATGGCTTGTATAAGGGACTTGTACTTCACCTAAAAACCTGGACATAAACCAAGTACACTTAACATGGAAAATAAGGACATGTATTCGTACAAAACATAAATAGTTTGGAAAACCATAACTTCGGTAATTTATTATCGCAAGAGACACGGTAACTGAGGACAGGACACGTGTGCACCTTAGCTACGTGCACACGCGATACTGTAGTCGACCAGCCGTGATCTTATGACAGTACCTAAGAGCAGCGTCGTAGTTTTGTGTATATTGCTTTAATGTCTGATGGTAGAATTTCTATATTATATTGTATGTTTAGGGTCACTAGACCAGACAGGAGATACTGCAGGAGCAGGCTATTGGCATTCACAGCTTGAGGACCCAGGCAAGATACCTTGCCATATTTACTGTCTAATTTAAATTATGCATATGTTATATGATTCTTGTTGCTTTATTTTATATGGTTGTGCGCGTCCGAGATTGACTCGGGTACAGTCGACGGATGCGTCGATGAGTAGTGTACTTGACCTAGTCACTAGCAGACTCACCCCCATTGTAAGGATACTCTGATATCTTCCGAGACCTGACACTCCTACACGTTTCACAGTGACAAATTCATATTGGGATACGGGTTTGCATACTCGACTAGCTATCGGTGCGTGTGACGTGCATCACGGTTAGTACGTAATTCAGGATTATATTGTATTAGAGACTTGGCATATAGATACGGGGTATGCACATCGAGTATTCGATGTGTATATTTACATTGGGCAGGGAGGACAACTAGTAGGCATATGGGATACATACATTAGAATTCGTAGTATCCGGAGGAGCCACGAATCCAATGAATTTCTTTACACTGATATCACGTTCTTCGGAGCGATATGGACGATATACTATACTGATGCACGTTCTTCGGAGTGATATGGATGATATACTGTACAGATGCCACTCTCTTCGGAGTGTGGACGTTATATGCCTATGTCTACCCATACGTACCAATGTTGTCCTCATATTGCATTCACTTAAATGGTTAGCACACCCTTTATTTTATTTATTTTACTCAGTATTTATATATATGGCATACTTCTATGTATCTTGTTACGTCCCTCTGAGGACCTGGTACCTTTCCAGATTTGGATGAGGCATATTATCCTACAGTGTACGGGCCAGGACATGAGACTAGGTATGCTATAGCAGAGGAGCTAGAGGTGCTACCGTCAGAGTTTTCGTGATCACTTGGTAGGCCTTCTATCTAGGATTGGGAGCATCATTATCTAGTCAGCCGATGCCCTAGTCACTACTCTTTTATCTGTCATTCAGCACTTTTATTTCGTCATAGTAGTGAGTTTGTTCCTACCTTACATTCTGGGCTTGTACTATGATATTCAGACTAAGGTTTATTTCCAGTATTTATTTTAGTACTTTCTTGCTGATTATATTGTGGATGAGATTAGATTACCTGTTGTTGATGGATATTTGACAGGTTAGTATTTTAGGACAGCGTAGCACTCTTCGTTAGGATCCATTAAATTGGGATATCCTCAGAGATGTGACATCTGGCTATAGCCACGTGGCCTGGTCCCGCGTACTTTTGGCACTGGGGTATGACATGGTTTTAGTGGTGGCCCATGCAGGTTGACTTATTCGCTTGTGGTATGGTAACATGCCCAGTGAGCCTGCAATATGATAAAAATTACTAGGTCTCATCCACTCTGATTACGTCTTTGAACTTCCTTCGTATTACTTCTAAATATTTGTATCCTGTTTTCAGTACTCTTTTAATGAAGTCCTATCTCTTGCAGCAAGATGAACTTGCACAGTGGACGAGGAGCATCCAGTGCCGTGGTGCCAGCCAACACCACCCAGAGAGAGGAGATACCCCAGGGACTACCTGGAGGGCAACCATCACCACAGGCCCCGGTAATTCAACAGGCCCCGCTGATACATTGGCGCGAGACTTCTCAGGGCGATCATACACAGCAGTACGAGGGACAAACTTCACAAACGATCTCCATGAAGTATTTTGAGGGCTAGACTTTAGGGGCTACGCCAATGCAGTAAACCGAGAGGCCGATATCTGAGGAATGTCACGACCCGCACCCGGTTTAGGGGCACGAGTGCGTGGATACGTCCAGCCTACGCCGCAGCATCGGCGGTAGAACGCTGTCAAGGTCTTGATACTATCTAACTAATGTCACGCAAACATCCGATCTTCATTAGGAGGCACGGATGTCACAAATAAGATGAACATATACTCAATCACAGGATTACAGCACGATAAGATTTCGAAACAGAAATTTAAAATTAAACACAACACAAGTCCACAAGTAATATTCTAACTCAATAATGTCCAAGAATCATCAAAATGCCGGAGACAAATCCGGTACCAATAGTCTACTTAAAGAACTAACAAAAAATAGTAATTTCCAGCTAGACCTCCTGGAATCACAACTACTATCAAGTCTGCAGCTACTCACCATAAGTGTCGGACAGCGGTCCTCTAAGGCATAGTCTGAAAAAATATTTTCAGTCAGGAAGGAGCAAAGCACAATCTCAAATAACAGTTCCATTAATTGATAATGTCTATAATACAATAAAACATGTCATGCTAGCTACTGAGAAGACAGTGAAATAAATGCAATGACAATTTAAGAGAGACATGCAATGTAAAGAGACAGGCAATAGGCAATTATGAAACAGTCCGTGCATGTATGAAAATAAAAAGAACAAGAAACAGTATCATATACGGGTGATGTAGTATATGATTTAAAAATAGGGAACTGTAATCTATTCTAGGTGTTTGAAATAGTAGTTTCAAAATGTGATCGGCTTGGAAACATGTACGATAGCTACAGGACCTGGCTAATCATGGGTGAAGAGCATGATTAAAACTTACAATTTCTATACTACAATAAGAGGTTATGATCACATTTCTTACTAACTACTTCCCCGCCCCCAACTAGTACTGTGGATCCAACCATGACACGTCACGATACACGAGCAAGTCAAGTCTATCATGTACGATGTCTAAATATACATGTCGTGTACAATATCAATACGATAATTAAGGTAACATCTCATGACTGCAGATCCAAGCTATACTAGTCCGTGTAGCACAGTGTCAAAGATTCAGTTGTAACATTTCAAGATCATTGAACTTATAGCAATTATCAAGAATTGGAAATTATCAGAGAATGTACTTGCCTCGGGTCCTTAGCTGGTAATTATTGATGTCCTGTTCCAGAGTATCCCCTGGGTAAACCAACAGTCCTAAAAACATATCACAATAACACTTGTATCAGATGCTACGCTAACACACAGTCTATAAACACTGGCCTCAGGGCCATGCCAGGCAGGGCACTAGTCAACTAGGGTTATCTAGTAGGGATACATATTTAAATAACATCTCATTAACTATATAATTTCCATCCATTACAATAATAGATATTGTATAAATATATACCTTAAAATAAATAATTCTTGTATATATATAAACATAATAAATAATACTTGTATATGTATAGTTCATGTAAAGAATACAATACGTATTTATATTGTATACATACAAAAAGGAATTTAACATAATACATATATCTAAAATATATACCAAATATACGTTTTTATACCAAAGTACGTTTATACATATATATAATCAACATTATCATTTAATATACTAATACTAATACACCAAAATAAATTTATACTAGCATATACTTTTATTAAATAAATGTCATAAAATAAACCTATGTATACATACATATATATATACAAATTAAATTAAATACATATACTAATTTCCACATTAATTTAAATATATAAACAATCATATATATATATATCTACATTAGATATATATATACATACACTATACTATACATTTTAATATATACAAAACATATACTAGTATATACATTAACATATATATACTAAGAAATATTTATACTAAATGTTTGTATACATATATACCAATATATATATATAACAATTATATACTAAGTATATACCAAAAATATATATAAATTGATTTAAATATATACATATACGTATACACATTAATTATACTAATATACATACATTAATTATACTATACATTAGGTGTTTAAATATTAATTAATAAATGCTATACATATTTACGTATTTAAAACATTAATTAGATAATACTATTTATATACATATACGTATATACGTATGTATATAAATATATACATACATATATATATATATATATACATATATATATATATAACCAGAGGAAGAGGGAGATGGGGCTTACTGTGGAGGAGGTCGCCGGAATACAGTCGCCTTGCTGGCCTGGCCGGAGAGGAGAAGTTCAGCGGGCGGTCGGTGGCTCGAGGGGTGAATGCAGACGGGGAGTAGCCGGAGGTCGATGATGGAAGTGGTGGAGTTTGGAGTTGCCGGCCGGACTGGAAGGGAAGGAAAGGCAGAGGAGCAGCAGTGAGGCCGCCGGGGGAGCAGTGACCGGCAGTACACAGAGGGGAGTCGGCTGCACAGAGCACGCCGCCGGAGGTGAACAGGAACTGCGGGAAGGAGCTCGTGAGGGGGACTCGGCCGGGTTGTCGGGCTGATGGGCCGCCGGAGTAGCGGGCTCGGAGAGGAGCAGCCGCCGAGATACACCGCAGGGAGGAGCTGGGAGCACAGCAGCGGGTCGGGCTAGGCTGGCCCGCCGGACGCGTCAGGCAGCGGCTAGCCAGCCCGCCGGAGGTCGATGAAGTCGGGTGCAGGGGAAGTCGGCCACCGTGCACAGTGGGAAATAGTGTTCTCAGTTCCCCCCTTTCTAAAATTTGAATTTCAAATTCAAACTAAAAGAATGAGAAGAAGAAAGGAAGAAGAAGAAAAAGAAAAGAAATGAGAAGAAGAAAGGAGGAAGGAGGAGAAGAAGGGAAAAAGGATGGAGAAAAGAATTCCATACGTATGAGAGAGGGGATGTGGAGGCTTGTTGTGGTGGGGGAAAACCTAGGTTGTCTAGGGATTAGGGTTGATGTAGACATGTCATTATATAGGATGAGGGAATTTTGATGGAGGGTTGTGATTGACCCTCTAAATGAGTGGCTCAGATTGATCATGGGAAAAATAGTTCATGTGGGAAATGAGGGTGAGAGTTTAAATAAAAATATTAGGTTCCCTCATTGTTCAAACAATTGGGTGAGGCCACAAATGCAAATTTGCAATTTAGCCCCCTTTTAATTTAGGAAATTGCACAAACACATAAAATGACGAAAATTTGGCGGGCGATTCGAGGTCCGGTGTTTTGTAGGGTTAGGGGGCGCTGTATGATCGGTATGGGCTCAAATAGCAGGGCACTGGAATTAAATTGGGATTTTAGAATCAGATAAAATGGTATCCTCAATTTAAATAGAAATAAAATGCAAGTTGCGTTCAACAATTAATTAGGAGTACATGGAGCCAAAATCAGGTCAGGTCATCAATACCAATATTGAAGAAGACTCAGAACAGGATATTATCCTAATTTGGGCCGCACGAAAAATAGTTCAAGATTGTCTCCAAATTTAAATTGGAACGCACAACGATACAAAATAGGGATTTATTAAATAACGTCCGCGACGATTTTTGTGCGGCTAGAAATTATGTACAGAGAGCATAATTATGAGTTACAAAAATAGCAGAATGGAAGGCGGGCATGTCTAGGGCAAGATTGTGAAATTTGTTGGAAGACAGAAGTCATGGTACTGCTCCAAATATCAAAGCAAAGGCAATGCGCAAAAATATTAAATAAAATACAGTAATTAATTTCAATCTTCAAGAATCAATTTCTAAATAAAACAATTTACCTCAAAATTCCATAATTCCGACAGGTGCTCATCTACTGGCTTCTAGGTCAAGTCTACCATCACAAACACAAATGAACACTGTCTATAATATAATATTTTAAAGTACACATCACACAGTTATTTAATTTAAATATATACTATTCATGCAGTTAATTTAATTGTAAATACCATAATATTAGATATTGCAAAAAGTCGAAAATACCCCTGTTTTCAGAATGTGGTAGTGACAAGTCTACCCACCTTAAAAGAATTTCGTCCTCGAAATTCAAAATCCTCAAGGTAGCGTTTATTCATACACATTATTATTTCTCTCAAATTTAAATTTATCATCCATGAAATCTTTTAATAATCCACAATGTCCTTTCGCAATTTCAAAATTCTAAAATTATTGTATACCCTGAAAAATCCTCAAAGTAAAATCAAAGTCCATCAAAAATTTTCTTGAAAGTTTTTAGTTAACAGTTCAATACTCAGAATTTAATATTCACTCCTCAAATTTGATTTTAATCAATGCACATATGTAATCTCGTCCAAAAATTTTGAATTCAACATTAGTCTATCAATAATTTTATTCCTCGATTTCCTCTTTCCTCAAAATACTTAACAATGCGATACTTAAGGATTTTCCAAATGCAATATCCCATATAAAATTCTAAAATTTATATCTTGCAATTAAATAAATATATTGATAAATCTCCCAAAATTTCCAAATTTTAATAACCAATTTAAACATGTCATAATCTTCCTGGAATTAATACATCATAAATTCCGTCATGTTAAATTCTTGACCCTTTATTTAAATCAATATTTATCCTCGAATTTTTAAATCCTCGATTGTTTTATTTATTTATTTACTACCATCAAAATTAAATTCCTCAAATCATATAATCATGAGCTACTCCATATTGTTATTTCACAATGAATTCTTTCAAAAATTCTATAAATATCATATCCCTAAAATCTTCAAATATAAATCAAATCCCATTCTTATCACAATATCCTCCAAAATTTTAAGTTAATAACGAAATACAAGAATTTAATATTCAATCCTCTAATTGAAATCCAATTAATGCATATTTCTAAAATTGAATCTCATCCCAAAATTTGAATTCAACACTAATCCATTTGTGTTCTTATTCCTAGATTTTTTTTTTCCACATAATATGCAACGATGTAATACTTATGAAACCTCCAATACAACATTCAAGATATAAGTTCATAACTTGCAGTCCAATAAATATATCGATGGCCTTCTTAATTTCCTCAAATTCAATGATAAATTCAATCATTTCATAATCTTCTTAAAATCAATGATTTAATAAAACTTCAATTACGCCATATTAAATTCCCAACTCTTTATTTAATTTAATATTTTTCCTCAAAATTTAAGGCACCTTGTCTCTCTTTGTCAAGTCATAACCTCTTCGTTAATCTTTACTACAGTTAAATCCTCAACAATCAAAGTCTAAGAGAATTCTACCTACAACCATACAACATGCAGCCTAAGGGAAATGTGTATGATCATGGTGTCTTTTGTCATGGTATTGCAGTCTCTGTATCAGGGGTACTACTAACTACATTATAACAAGAAATCATGCATACAAGCTACGGTACTAAGGTATCAATCAATCAGAAGACAAAAGAACATGAGGAAAGAAAAGAAAGAACCTGCTAACATATTACTTGCAGTATCTTCTATCTCTTAACATAATCATAGGTCAATTGATGCATGTAAAGTTTGATACCTCTATCTCTTTAGGTACCACACTCTACTACAAGCATACTCACTTCTAGCTTCCTTACCTACTGCAATAGTTGATACTAGTTATTCTTATCACTCAAGTGCATATCAATTGCAATACACTATACTAAGTACTGCTCTCTCTATTACCACCCTAGATTGGCACCCAAGTCAGTTGGCAGTGAGATCTCAATCATACTCAAGTCATCAGATCCTTACACATGTATATCATCTACTCATATATTAATATTCATCTCTTATCTACCATAAAGTTAATCCTCGAAATAATCGTCAAAGTTTAACTTCTCGATCAACTTAAAAATAATTGCATATACTCCTCAAAATCAGATACTCAATATCAAAAAAAATTTAATCACCTTTAAAATCCTTATAGCCTTGACTATGTTTACTGAATTGAATTCGAATACTCAAAATTTAATAACATAAAATCTTATCTCCTCAAAATTCTTTAAAAATTTAAAATTCATTTCCACTCTACAAATTATAATTTAATCCACAAGTATACATATACTACTCACAGTCTCTAATACTCAAGGTGCACACTAACACACTAATTATTTACAACTCTCAACTGTGTATGAAAATTGTACTGCCCGAATTATTTGCACTATTGCTTCCAAATGATCATCATCACTGATACTCTTACTCCTCTTCCTATAATACCAATACTAATTATAATAACACCTATCATAGAACTATTGCTACAAGGTACTATGCTATGGGTATCTCTAGATTAATGCCTAATGCTCACATGTCCAACTTACAACTCACAGGCAACACTCAGTCAAACAAGTACAAGACACAACCAAAATTGCAAGTTACTAATTATCATACTAACAAGGAATCCTCAAAGAAAATAAGCTCAAAAAGGAACTGGGTCAAGGACGGAAGGTATCTTTACTGCTAGTAAAGAAAAGAAGCGATGGAACAAAGTCCTGGAATAACAAAATGGATAAGTCTTGAGATGATACTTTAAGGACCAATTTAAGATACAACCTGATAATCATACACGTCTATCCAAAATCATGACGCTCAGAATTTTTTGCCACGCCAGTAAGCATAGATGCGATAAACGACAGGTTCCGTAACTATGGTATGCAACTCTATAATCATGTCATCTAGAATCTTTGCCACGCCAACCGGTATGGCTGTGAGAGACCCTAAGTTTCATAACTACAGTATGTACATCCAAGTCAGGTTCCTACGTTCTCGTCACGATAGCTAATATGGCTGCGATAAACTCTAGGTTCCATAACCAAAGTAGACGTTTTACCTTTCTCACTGTCCTCATCAATATATGTCATCAGATGATACCAAAAATTCTAGTCCGTAAAATTCATCTCAATATGAAATCAACTCAACAACGATACCAGGAATTAAAGTTAACAACTGGTCAATAAGAATCAAACTCAATATCAACGAGTGAGGACGGACGGAAACAAGAGAGAAGGAATTAAATTGGAAATTATAATAAGATTCTCATGGGGTCATCCCAGGAATCTCTCAAGAATTTGTGATTGAGTATCCTCTCTCATCCTAGTATCCTATGTCCTATATCCTATCGCAGGCACGCAGTAGTATAACAAGGATGCCACACTACTATGACATCGCACAACTAGCGAAGTCTGACCTGCATGGGCCACCACTAAAAACGTGTTACGACCCACACCCGGTTTAGGGGCACGAGTGCGTGGATACGTCCAGCCTACGCTGCAGCATCGGTGGTAGAACGCTGTCAAGGTCTTGATACTATCTAACTAATGTCACGCAAATATCCGATCTCCATTAGGAGGCACAGATGTCACAAATAAGATGAACATATACTCAATCACAGGATTACAGCACGATAAGATTTTGAAACAGAAATTTAAAATTAAACACAACACAAGTCCACAAGTAATATTCTAACTCAACAATGTCCAAGAATCATCAAAATGCCGGAGACAAATCCGGTACCAATAGTCTACTTAAAGAACTAACAAAAAATAGTAATTTCCAGCTAGACCTCCTGGAATCACAACTACTATCAAGTCTGCAGCTACTCACCATAAGTGTCGGACAGCGGTCCTCTAAGGTATAGTCTGGAAAAATATTTCCAGTCAGGAAGGAGCAAAGCACAATCTCAAATAACAGTTCCATTAATTGATAATGTCTATAATACAATAAAACATGTCATGCTAGCTACTGAGAAGACAGTAAAATAAATGCAATGACAATTTAAGAGAGACAGGCAATGTAAAGAGACAGGCAATAGGCAATTATGAAACAGTCCGTGCATGTATAAAAATGAAAAGAACAAGAAACAGTATCATATACGGGTGATGTAGTATATAATTTAAAAATAGGGAACTGTAATCTATACTAGGTGTTTGAAATAGTAGTTTCAAAATGTGATCGGCTTGGGAACATATACGATAGCTACAGGACATGGCTAATCATGGGTGAAGAGCATGATTAACACTTACAATTTCTATACTACAATAAGAGGTTATGATCACATTTCTTACTAACTACTTCCCCGCCCCCAACTAGTACTGTAGATCCAACCATGACACGTCACGATACACGAGCAAGTCAAGTCTATCATGTACGATGTCTAAATATACATGTCGTGTACAATGTCAATACGATAATCAAGGTAACATCTCATGACTGCAGATCCAAGCTATACTAGTCCGTGTAGCACAGTGTCAAAGATTCAGTTGTAACATTTCAAGATCATTGAACTTATAGCAATTATCAAGAATTGGAAATTATCAGAGAATGTACTTGCCTCGGGTCCTTAGCTGGTAATTATTGATGTCCTGTTCCAGAGTATCCCCTGGGTAAACCAACAGTCCTAAAAATATATCACAATAACACTTGTATCAGATGCTACGCTAACACACAGTCTATAAACACTGGCCTCAGGGCCATGCCAGGCAGGGCACTAGTCAACTAGGGTTATCTAGTAGGGATACATATTTAAATAACATCTCATTAACTATATAATTTCCATCCATTACAATAATAGATATTGTATAAATATATACCTTAAAATAAATAATTCTTGTATATATATAAACATAATAAATAATACTTGTATATGTATAGTTCATGTAAAGAATACAATACGTATTTATATTGTATACATACAAAAAGGAATTTAACATAATACATATATCTAAAATATATACCAAATATATGTTTTTATACCAAAGTACGTTTATACATATATATAATCAACATTATCATTTAATATACTAATACTAATACACCAAAATAAATTTATACTAGCATATACTTTTATTAAATAAATGTCATAAAATAAACCTATGTATACATACATATATATATATACAAATTAAATTAAATACATATACTAATTTCCACATTAATTAAAATATATAAACAATCATATATATATATATCTACATTAGATATATATATACATACACTATACTATACATTTTAATATATACAAAACATATACTAGTATATACATTAACATATATATACTAAGAAATATTTATACTAAATGTTTGTATACATATATACCAATATATATATATAACAATTATATACTAAGTATATACCAAAAATATATATAAATTAATTTAAATATATACATATACGTATACACATTAATTATACTAATATACATACATTAATTATACTATACATTAGGTGTTTAAATATTAATTAATAAATGCTATACATATTTACGTATTTAAAATATTAATTAGATAATACTATTTATATACATATACGTATATACGTATGTATATAAATATATACATACATATATATATATATATATATATATATATATACATATATATATATATATAACCAGAGGAAGAGGGAGATGGGGCTTACTGTGGAGGAGGTCGCCGGAATACAGTCGCCTTGCTGGCCTGGCCGGAGAGGAGAAGTTCAGCGGGCGGTCGGTGGCTCGAGGGGTGAACGCAGACGGGGAGTAGCCGGAGGTCGATGATGGAAGTGGTGGAGTTTGGAGTTGCCGGCCGGACTGGAAGGGAAGGAAAGGCAGAGGAGCAGCAGTGAGGCCGCCGGGGGAGCAGTGACCGGCAGTACACAGAGGGGAGTCGGCTGCACAGAGCACGCCGCCGGAGGTGAACAGGAACTGCGGGAAGGAGCTCGTGAGGGGGACTCGGCCGGGTTGTCGGGCTGATGGGCCGCCGGAGTAGCGGGCTCGGAGAGAAGCAGCCGCCGAGATACACCGCAGGGAGGAGCTGGGAGCACAGCAGCGGGTCGGGCTAGGCTGGCCCGCCGGACGCGTCAGGCAGCGGCTAGCCAGCCCGCCGGAGGTCGATGAAGTCGGGTGCAGGGGAAGTCGGCCACCGTGCACAGTGGGAAATAGTGTTCTCAGTTCCCCCCTTTCTAAAATTTGAATTTCAAATTCAAACTAAAAGAATGAGAAAAAGAAAGGAAGAAGAAGAAAAAGAAAAGAAATGAGAAGAAGAAAGGAGGAAGGAGGAGAAGAAGGGAAAAAGGATGGAGAAAAGAATTCCATACGTATGAGAGAGGGGATGTGGAGGCTTGTTGTGGTGGGGGAAAACCTAGGTTGTCTAGGGATTAGGGTTGATGTAGACATGTCATTATATAGGATGAGGGAATTTTGATGGAGGGTTGTGATTGACCCTCTAAATGAGTGGCTCAGATTGATCATGGGAAAAATAGTTCATGTGGGAAATGAGGGTGAGAGTTTAAATAAAAATATTAGGTTCCCTCATTGTTCAAACAATTGGGTGAGGCCACAAATGCAAATTTGCAATTTAGCCCCCCTTTAATTTGGGAAATTGCACAAACACATAAAATAAAGAAAATTTGGCGGACGATTCGAGGTCCGGTGTTTTGTATGGTCAGGGGGCGCTGTATGATCGGTATGGGCTCAAATAGCAGGGCACTGGAATTAAATTAGGATTTTAGAATCAGATAAAATGGTATCCTCAATTTAAATAGAAATAAAATGCAAGTTGCGTTCAACAATTAATTAGGAGTACATGGAGCCAAAATCAGGTCAGGTCATCAATACCAATATTGAAGAAGACTCAGAACAGGATATTACCCTAATTTGGGCCGCACAAAAAATAGGTCAAGATTGTCTCCAAATTTAAATTGGAACGCACAACGATACAAAATAGGGATTTATTAAATAACGTCCGCGACGATTTTTGTGCGGCTAGAAATTATGTACAGAGAGCATAATTATGAGTTACAAAAATAGCAGAATGGAAGGCGGGCATGTCTAGGGCAAGATTGTGAAATTTGTTGGAAGACAGAAGTCAGGGTACTGCTCTAAATATCAAAGCAAAGGCAATGCGCAAAAATATTAAATAAAATACAGTAATTAATTTCAATCTTCAAGAATCAATTTCTAAATAAAACAATTTACCTCAAAATTCTATAATTCCGACAGGTGCTCATCTACTGGCTTCTAGGTCAAGTCTACCATCACAAACACAAATGAACACTGTCTATAATATAATATTTTAAAGTACACATCACACAGTTATTTAATTTAAATATATACTATTCATGCAGTTAATTTAATTATAAATACCATAATATTAGATATTACAAAAAGTCGAAAATACCCCTGTTTTCAGAATGTGGTAGTGACAGACACCTATCGCATAGCCAGAGGTTCCATTACCACCACCTCCACCTTATCCACCCCAAATGTCACAATCAGATGGACAGCCACAGTTGCTTCAGTTCTTCCAGACTATAATACAAGCATAGTGGCATCAGACAGAGACGTTGAGACAGAGTTTGATGACAGTACTAAAGAGGACACCTATCTCAACACCCGTACCAGCATCTCTACCAGCTCAGACAGGTGGTACTGTACGATGGTTCTGACAGATGGGACCAGATACTTTTTCAGGCAACGAGACTATAGAGAAGATCTCCAATTGGATCGCTAACACGGAGATGCTACTAGAGGCTTCATAACTGTATCCAGACCTTTGGATGACCACAGTGAGTGCCCAACTAAAAGGCAACGTCCATCACTATTGAGCGCAGTGTAGGTAAGAACCGGACATGGGAACAGTTCTTAGAATACTTCAATACAAAGTATTTCTCGGCTACAGTCAGAAATGCCATGTACTCCCAGTTCCTACATCTAAAACAAGGAAATATGACTGCTGACGCATATGACGC
This sequence comes from Iris macrosiphon, assembly GCA_036927795.1. Taxonomy (NCBI): domain Eukaryota; kingdom Viridiplantae; phylum Streptophyta; class Magnoliopsida; order Asparagales; family Iridaceae; genus Iris; species Iris macrosiphon. The sequence continues at coordinate 142,285,361 of JAYESA010000001.1, read as the reverse complement.
AGAGTTTAGCCGTCTTAGCAGATTTGGTATCGTCCTGATACCCAATGATCTAGAGAAGGCCCAGAGATTCCATCACGGTATCACTTTCGAGCTGCAGAGGTATACCACCACCCAGGCGAGGATTTCTTACGAGGAGGTTCTTGTAGAGGCTAGGATCCAAGAGGCCATCGGCAGAGGAGCAAGCCGTTCCAGCACGACCACACCAGCCAAAGCCCAGCCCAGAGCAAGAGGACCGATCCGTCGTCCCGGAGTGCAGACACAACAGAGGATAGCACCATACCAGCAAAAAGAGCTTCCGACTTGCCACTTCTATGGTAGGAAAGGACACTTCGAGAAGGACTGTCGAAAGAGACTGGGGACATGCATAATTTGTGGAGCGAGCCAGCACCTTGTCAGGGATTGCCCACAACGTAGAGACACAGCACCACAGACAGGACAGAGGCTCGCAGCACCAGTTTCGAAGATACTACCCCCACCAGGAGGACAGCTTCCACTAGCCCCAGGAGGATTTCAGAGGGGACCACCCTGGGCCCCATAGCAGGTACAGTTTAATCGAGCCCGACAGCAGACCGGAGGGCAGAGGCACGAATATGCCTTTGCACTAGCAGCTACTGAGGAGAAAACAGAAGGGAAAGCTATCACAGGTACCATTTTAGTTGTATCATTACCTGCGACTGTATTGTTTGATTCTGGTGCTACACTATCTTTTATATCTAGTAGATTCATAGCAATGCATATAGTAGCTACTTCCCCCTTACCTAAAAGTTGGAAGATTCTTACCGGAGGAGGTATCGTGCCGGTTACTAGCACCATTAGAACATGATTATTAGTCGTGTGTGGTAGAGAGATGAGAGCATGATTCTTGGTATTTCCAATGCCATACTTTGATGTTGTGTTAGGCATGGACTGGTTAAGCCAGTATAATATCGTACTGGACTGCCGAAAGGATAGCGTCACTTTTAGACCGCCAGATCAACCGGAGTTCAAGTACATGCGAGGGACCGTCGAGTAAGGAGTAGGACAGACAGCTGGAACTTACATGGCTATGGAAATGGTAACCCCATCGATAGTTGCAGAATTCGAGAATGTTTTCCCGGAAGAGTTGCCAGGCTTACCGCCAGATAGAGACGTGGAGTTCACCATTGAGCTAGTACGCAGAGCAGCACCGGTATCTTCTAACATATACCTATTGGAGAAGAAGGAATTAGATGAGCTGAAGCTACAGTTAGAGGAATTGTAGACCAAGGAATTTATCTGTCCTAGTACATCACCCTGGGGAGCACCAGTATTGTTTGTACCTAAGAAGGATAGGACAGTACGCATGTGCATTGATTACAGAGCCCTTAATGCTTTGACTATCAAGAACAAGTATCCTCTGCCGCAAATTGACGATTTGTTCGACCAGCTGACAGGAGCAGTGGTGTTCACAAATATCGACTTGAGATCGGGTTATCATCAAGTAAAGGTGCGAAGAGAAGACATTCCAAAGACAGCATTCAGGACTCGTTATGGTCACTATGAGTTCTTAGTGATGCCTTTTGGACTGACGAATGCGTCTGCCGTATTTATGAACTTGATGAACAGAGTCTTCCACCAATACTTAGACCAGTTCATGGTAGTCTTCATCGACGATATCTTGGTGTATTCGAAGAGCTACAAAGAGCACGAAGAGCACTTGAGACTAGTATTAGAGGAGCTGAGGAGAGAAAGGCTTTATGCCAAGCTGAGCAAGTGCGAGTTCTTTCTAGATCGTGTCGCTTTTCTTGGACATGTTATCTCGAGAGATGGTATTTCAGTAGATCCGGCAAAGATTTCATCAGTAGAGACATGGCCAACCCGTACCAATGTCTCAAAAGTGAGAACTTTCCTAGGACTTGCCGAATATTACCAGAGGTTCGTAGAGAACTTCGTGAAGATCGCAAAACCGATGACCCGCTTGACCCGTAAGAAGCAGGAGTTCACCTGGACAGAGGAGTGTCAGACAACGTTCGATGAGCTGAAGAAGCGTCTGACTACTGCACCTATCTTGAGCATACCTTCTGGACCCAGAGGATTCGTGATCTATAGTGATGCGTCCAGAAAAGGATTAGGATGTGTCTTAATGTAGCATAGAAATATTGTGGCCTATGCCTCTAGGCAGTTAAGGACCCATGAGAAAAACTATCCCACTCGCGACTCAGAGCTTGCCGCAGTGATCTTTGCTTTGAAGCTTTTGAGACACTACTATATGGAGAAAGAGTGGAGATATTCACATATCATAAAAGCCTAAACTACGTCTATACTCAGAAGGACCTGAACCAGAGACAAAGACATTGGCTCGAGGTGATGATAGACTTTGAGATTGAGCTGCAGTACCACCCGAAAAAGGCCCACGTAGTAGCTGACACATTGAGCAGAAGACCCATAGAATTCTTCTTGACTACCCAATAACATCTGTTAAGAGATCTAGAATAGATGGGTATAAATGTCATTATGCCCGAAGTAGACGGACAGTTATCGAGTTTTCAGTTATAATCGATATTAGTGGAGAGAATCAAGGCTGATTTGCCAATATATGCTAGATTCCAGAGGCTTCGACAGAGGACAGAGACTGGAATACAGACATGATTGCGTATACATGAGGACGGGACTTTGAGATGTGGAGATCGTCTCTATGTTCCAAATGGAGAACTTCGTCAGGAGTTGATGTCAGAGGCACATAGTTCAACATACTCTATTCATCTAGGAGGCACGAAGATGTACAGAGACTTAAGACAGTAATACTGGTGGCATGGAATGAAGAGAGAGATAGCTTGCTTTGTGGCAAAGTGTCTGGTGTGTCAGCAAGTCAAGGCTGAGCATCAGAGGTCTGCAGGTTTACTTCAACCGCTTTCGATATCGGAGTGGAAGTGGGAGCACATCACTATGAACTTTGTTACGGGCTTTCCGAGGAGTCCTAGTGGTCGTAATGCAGTATGGGTAATCATGGATAGACCCACCAAGTCCGCACACTTTTTACCCTTCAGAGTTGGGCAATCTACAGAGGTCGTAGCCGATATGTACATGAGGGATATTGTGCGATTGCATGGAGTGCCAGTTAGTATAGTGTCTGACAGGGATACGAGATTTATATCTTACTTTTGGCGGAGATTGCAAGAGAGTCTTGGTAACCGTCTAAAGTTTAGCACATCATATCACCCGCAGACAGATGGCCAGTCAGAGCGCACCATTCAAACGTTGGAGGATATGTTAAGAGCATGCATGCTTGATTTCGGAGGTTCATGGGAGGACCATTTGCATTTGGTCGAATTTTTCTACAACAACAGCTATCAAGCGAGCATCCAGATGGCCCCCTATGAAGTATTGTATGGAAGAAAGTGTCATTCTCCAGTATGTTTGAGCGATATAGGCGAGAGACAAATTCTTGGGCCAGAGTTGGTTGTTCATACAGCGGAGAAGATAAAGAAGATCCAAGGGCACCTGCGAGCAGCACAGGACAGACAGAAACATTGGGCGAATGCACATCGATGACCCCTAGAGTTCCAGGTTGGAGATCATGTATTTCTAAAAATCTTACCTACTCGAGGGACTATAAGATTCGGAGGCAGAGGAAAGCTGAGCCCGAGGTACATCAGACCATTCGATATGTTAGAACGCATCAGAGAGGTTGCTTACCAGTTCACAGACCTTGGAAGGAGTTCATGACGTCTTCCATGTATCTCAGCTAAGGAGGTACATGGCAGATCCGAGTCATGTGCTTGACCATTCAGAGATCACAGTCAGCCCGAGCTTATCATACCAAGAGGAGCCTGTTGGGATTCTGGACAGAAGTTGGAAGGTATTGAGAGGTCATACTATCCCTCTAGTTCGTGTTGCATGGAGGCATCATGCACCAGGTGAGTCGACCTGGGAACGTGAGGAGGATATTCGACAGCGCTATCCCCATCTCTTCGAAGGCTTAGGTATGTAGTAGCATTTTAATTTCAGTCAGTAGTTCTTACCTTACGTATGTTTTAATTTCGAGGACGAAATGCTCTAAGGAGGGTATGTTGTAAACCCCCTCGACCAAATTTAGGATTATTTTAATTTAGATTGAGAAACTAGAATTTATTTGAATACAATTAGAATTAATGTACAATAATTATGTGACTTAATACACCTTACCATTGCTTCGATGTTTGGAGCGCTACACTAGTAGTTACCTTCAAACAAATTAAATACACATCTCCTAGACATGCCAGACTACCCATCTGACCCTTTTGTAACTTTTTGATACTCAATATTGTGCCTCATTTTAGTTGCACAATATTCGTCACAAACGTTCATGTATTATTCCATAAATCCAATTTCTCTTAATTGTCCATTCCTACTTGAATTTGAGGCACAGCCTTAACCCAATTCACTATAACCCCAAATTAGGGTATTAACCTATTCTGAGCCTGCTATGCCCATGACTCTTGTGTTTCACCCAAATTTAATCCCATGTATTTTTAATTGAAAAAAGAACAACTGGTGCATTGTTTTAATTAAATTAATTAGAGGCCAAACTCATCCCAAAGTAAGACCTAACCAAGCCCATGTACACCTTTCATATGGACCAGCCCCCACCCCAAGGAGCCAGGTCGGCCCAAATCCCGAGGTCAGCCTATATTCCCTCTCTCCTATATAAATATATATTTTTTCTAATGAAACCCTAATAATCAAAACCTTATCAAACCCCTAGCTGAACTCCCCCTTCAAAACCGAGCATCATCACCCTTCCCCCGACTTCACAAACACCACCACCACTACCTCAGGCCGCCACCTCCTCAGCCAAGACTGCCGCCTTCACCCCCTAGCCGCCGGACCACCCCCCAGGCCGCCTGACCGCCGCATCATCACCATCCCCTTCACCATCATCAACCTCTTCACCAACCGACCCTGATCACCCCTTAGCCGACTGCTCCCATCCCTGACAACCGCCTCCAGTATCGCCAACCACCACTGCCCCCGACCAGCAATACCTCCCCCCGACCAACACCGTCTCAGGCCGCTGCCACCGCTGCCAGGCCGCTGCTGCAACTGCTGCAGTTACCGCCGCTGTTGCCATTGTCTGCTGCTCGACGCCGGAGCTCCGCCGATCTCCGGCGAGCGTGCACTTCGACGAGGCAGACCCCCCCCCGTTCTGCCATGCCTAGGTAACTACCCGATTTCCTTTTCCTTTATTGTATCGTTGTGTAGTTGTATCATCGTATCACCTTGTATCGTGTCGTATGTCGACACGAACAAATTAATATGAAACATATATATGTGAGTATGTATGTTAGCTAGATTAGTCAGTAATTAATAAATAATAAATTACCCTAATAATATGGCTTGTATAAGGGACTTATACTTCACCTAAAAACCTGGACATAAACCAAGTACACTTAACATGGAAAATAAGGACATGTATTTGTACAAAACATAAATAGTTTGGTAAACCATAACTTCGATAATTTATTGTCGCGAGAGATACGGTAACTGAGGATAGGACACATGTACACCTTAGCTACGTGCACACGCGATACTGTAGTCGACCAGCCGTGATCTTACGATAGTACCTAAGAGCAGCGTCGTAGTTTTGTGTATATTGCTTTAATGTCTGATGTTAGAATTTCTATATTATATTGTATGTTTAGGGTCACTGGACCAGACAGGAGATACTGCAGGAGCAGGCTATTGGCATTCACAACTTGAGGACCCAGGCAAGATACCTTGCCATATTTACTGTCTAATTTAAATTATGCATATGTTATATGATTCTTGTTGCTTTATTTCATATGGCTGTGCGCGTCCGAGATTGACTCGGGTGCAGTCGACGGATGCGTCGATGAGTAATGTACTTGACCTAGTCACTAGCAGACTCACCCCCATTGTGAGGATACTCTGATATCTTCCGAGACCTGACACTCTTACACGTTTCACAGTGACAAATTCATAATGGGATATGGGTTCACGTACTCGACTAGCTATCGGTGCGTGTGACGTGCATCATGGTTAGTACATAATTCAGGATTATATTGTATTAGAGACTTGGCATGTAGATATGGGGTATGCACGTCGAGTATTCGATGTGTATATTTACATTGGGCGGGAAGGACAACTAGTAGGCGTATGGGATACACACATTGGAATTCGTAGTATCCGGATGAGCCACGGATCCAATGACTTCCTTTATACTGATGCCATGTTCTTCGGAGCGATATGGACGATATACTATACTGATACTACGTTCTTCAGAGCGATATAGATGATATACTATACAGATGCCACTCTCTTTGGAGTGTGGACTTTATATGCCTATGCCTACCCATACGTACCAATGTTGTCCTCATATTGCATTCACTTAGATGGTTAGCACACCCTTTATTGTATTTATTTTATTCATTATTTATATATATGGCATACTTCTATGTATTTTGTTACGTCCCTCTGAGGACCTGGTACCTTTTCAGATTTGGATGAGGCATATTGCCCATAGTATATGGGCCAGGACATGAGAATAGGTACGCTATAGCAGAGGAGCTAGAGGTGCTACCGTCAGAGTTTCCGTGATCACTTGGTAGGCCTTTTGTCATGCCCCAGTCCCAAAATACCGTGGGACTAGACACGTGGCAATGGCCAGCAGTACGCACCGATAGACCAACTCAATATAATGGATCCATCAGGGCATACTTAAGCTGTAAAACAAGTCTACGACAATCATGGCACAACTAATCTCATCCACACAAGATATAAAATATGATCCACATAATAAATAAGGAATGTAAATCATCAGCAAGTCTCACAAAGTACTTCGGGGAACAACCCGATAAATATCTAGTACAATGGTTCTACAGACCAGAAAAGAAAAGACGGAAATAAATAATAAATATGAGCATGAACATGGATGCTCAAGAGAAGTCTTCAGCTAAGACCTCTCCCTCAGATGGTGGTACAGCTCCTGGATCGGCTCCTCCTGCTGCGGTCCCGTAAACCTCGGGGTAAACCTGTTCTGCAAAATCTGGGGACAAAATCCATATCCAGGTTCTCAGGGGACATAGCAAGGTACAGAAAATAATACAAGCCAGAATATAAATAGTGCAGCAATAATGAGATAAGCAGGGTAAGTATGTAACATCTGCATAAAATGCAAGAGAGAATATCAACAGTACTCAGGTTGGAACTACTACAAGCTCTGTGAAGGGGAGCCGGTAGCAGGGGTGTCAAGAGGTGGTCTAGCTCAGCGGGAGACTGAGTAGCCGGCATAACATAATCAACCTGTAGCCTGTGGGTATCTCCAGCAATAGATGGACAATAAGGGAATACTAAAATAACCAGCTAAGTGATATGCAAGATGAGAGCAGCACTAGAACTCAGGCTGAAGCATACTACAAGCTCTGTGTAGGGGAGCCGGTAGCAGCAGTAATAATGAGTAATGGGCCAAGCTCGGCTATAGAGTCTTGTGCCTCACGATAATAGGGGTGTATATATATGATCAGCCTGTAGTCTGTGTGTCTCTCCCCACCCAATGTAACCACACAAATCATGAATATAACGTCTCACGTCCATGTCCGCGGGATCATAACTAATGCACAAGTCATAATGTATCTAGAATATAGTATCTCTATAAGTCCTGCATCCTATACAGGATCACCACGAATATCTCGGGAAGATCCTGTCTCATGATCAGTGTCCAGTGTCCTGGGTCAAGTGTACTTGGTATGACAAGTACGAGAAGATAAAGTGTCACGTATGTCCATATCTAGATGACATTACCCAACACTGCGTACAGTATCGGCACCCGACTGATAATCGGATGCTAAGTACGTCACACGGTCCTAGGTTGAGCATGCACAGTAATATGTATATAGCAAGGAAAATAAATAACTAAGCTGCAGAGTTTGGCAAGGTACACTTGCCTGATGTTTGAATATCAACTGTTGTCCTGGTATCTGTGGATCCGGTGGGTACTACTCCGAAAGCTGTAATAAATATCACCAACAGTCTCAGAAGGTATCAAACCACTAGGAACACCTGTCCTTACGTCCAATTTGGACACAGGGGCAAAAAGGTCATTTCCGGGCCAAAGCGGGTTCCAAAGGTGGGCCCACTTTGCACCGAAAAGCGTACCGAGGGTAACAGTCTCTAAATGGGACAAACTATGGGTCAAACAACTCTAAATGTCAATCCGATCCCAACGGTATGTCCAAATTTGGATTTTGATGAGCCGAACATAACTTGGTCCAAAAAGTCAACTGTGGGGCCCGCCAATTGGCGATCTGGTCAACCGTCTCAGAAATACGTGAAAATTGGGTCACAGGACCAGCGTGTTACCACGAGTCCAGTGGCACAAGTCTCGTCGCAATATGACAAGCGTGCACAAAATACTCGCAAGTTCTACAAAAGTGGCGACACGGAATCTGTTCGCGGATACGGCCTGATTCCGGCGCGCACACGCGTCCAAATCAGTCCCCACGAATTTTCACGTGTTCCGTTATGCTGCGTGCACCATTCGATACACTTGGCACAAGGCGAGGCGGTCCCGTTTGGCGGGGCGCGCTCCGATCTCCAACTTTTGTAAAACCGTAAAAAGTGGGTGCGCACAGTTTTGTGACGACTACAATTTTGTCCACAGCAACTAATAGCACAAAGTTATAATACAGAAAATAAACTAGGTCATGTAATCTACAGGTATCAAAAAGAATCGTCGAATTCGGATCTCTGTGGTGGGAGATACGAACTCGACAATATAGGTGGTCATCGCAAGTTTCTGCGATTGCAGAATTCTGTCTGCTCGTGCTGACTTGGGTGCTGTTTTTCACCTAGGGGCACACGTTTTCCGAGGTTGACTATAAAACAATTATTTTAGAGGGTTAAGGGAAGATCATACCTATGAAAACGGATCTGCGTTTGGTCGAGCGAGTCAACGGGAAAATGCGCCGGAGCGAAGGTGCCTCGAGTGGGAAACTGCAGTTCGCGATGTCGGCGTCGACGGGATGGTTGGGTGGCTTGGGGAGGCTTCTCTGGCTGCGGTGATGGCTCTAGATGGGAAGGGAAAGTCTGGAGTTTTAGGTTAGGGTTTTGGAGAACTATTCATATATATATATATATATGATATATATATTAAGAGAGGGTGGGTTTTTGGATGGGCCCGCGGGTCCCTGGCTGAAGTGGGCGGCAAGTGTAATCGCTGAAGGGGGGTTATAGCAAACTATTTGTTTGCTGAGAGTAGTCTTGGTATAGTAAAGTAATTGCTATAGGGTTGCTTAGTATTATTATTTTATCATATACTTAAGTTAGTTAATTACTATTATTAATATATTATTCTATTAACTTCTTTTCCTTTCCTTTCTTTAATTAAAAAATATATCCATATATATTTGTATATATATATATTTATATATATATATACTCATAAGAAAATTTATATAATAGGGTATTGCACATCTTAGGCTAGCAACTGCTCAAGGGGTCTCCTACATGGAATAAATTTTGAAAAATTCCTGATGGTCCCACAAGTCCTCTAAGTGCCCGAACACCTAACATAAAAATTATTAAAAATCTATTTCTCCTGTTTGGACCTAATTACTACAATTTAATTAATAATTAATAAATAAAGGGCTTATATGATTTTCTGGGAAGGGGGTTTTACATTCTACCCAACTTATAAAAATTTCGTCCTCGAAATTAAAATTAAGCCACGATAGAATGCAAGGATGGTATAAGATATAAATTAACAATGTAAATTCATACCTTGGTCTGCGAATAGGTTCGGGAAACGCTTGCGCATGTCGTCCTCGCGCTCCCAAGTTGATTCTCCTGGCGCGCCATGCCTCCATGCTACGCGAACCAAGGGAATAGACTGGTTCCTCAATACCTTCTCTCGACGATCAAGGATTCCCACGGGTTGCTCTTGGTATGACAAGCTCGGCCCAATGGTGATCTCTGAATGGTCGAGAACATGACTACTGTCTGTCACATATCGCCTGAGCTACGACACATGGAATACGTCATGTACTCCCTCCAGTGAAGGTGGTAGCGCAAGTCGATATGCCACATCTCCAACTCTCTCGAGCACGTCAAATGGTCCAATATACCTTGGACTCAACTTGCCGTGCCCTCCGAATCGGATGGTGCCTCTGGTCGGTGATTTCCTCAAGAAGACGTGATCGCCCTCTTTGAACTCCAAGGGTCGACGATGAAGGTCTGCCCACTGCTTCTGCCTGTCTTGCGCTGCTCGCAAGTGTCCCTGAATCTTCTTGACTGTCTCTACGGTGTTGACCACCAACTCAGGCCCCAGAATCTGACGTTCTCCCACGTCACTCCAACACACAGGAGACCTACATTTTCTCCCATACAATGCTTCAAACGGAGCCATCTGAATACTCGCTTGATAGCTATTGTTGTAAGAAAACTCTACAAGATGTAGGTGGTCCTCCCATGATCCTCCAAAGTCTAACATGCAAGCCCTCAACATGTCCTCCAAGGTCTGAATAGTACGCTCCGACTGCCCATCTGTCTGCGGGTGGTAAGATGTACTGAACTTCAGACGAGTACCAAGACTCTCTTGCATGCTCCTCCAAAAGTGCGATGTGAAGCGCGAATCTCTGTCCGATACAATGCTGACTGGTATGCCGTGCAATCTCACGATCTGCCTCATATATAAATCTGCTAAAGCTTCTGTAGACTGACCCACTCTAAAAGGTATAAAATGGGCTGACTTGGTGAGTCGGTCCACTATTACCCACACTGCATCTCTCCCACTTGGACTCTTGGGAAAACCCGTGACGAAGTCCATAGTGATGTGCTCCCACTTCCACTCTGGAATCGGCAGTGGTTGCAATAATCCTGCTGTCCTCTGGTGCTCCGCCTTCACTTGTTGACATACTAAACATTTGGCCACAAATCTCGCGATCTCTCTCTTCATCCCATGCCACCAGTAATACTGTCTCAAGTCTCGGTACATCTTGGTTCCTCCTGGGTGAACAGAGTACATAGAGCTATGTGCTTCGGTCATTAACTCCTGTCTCAATTCTCCATTTGGAACATACAAGCGGTTTCCAAACCTCAATGTCCCGTCTTCGTGGATGCGTAGTCCTGTCTGCATACCGGCTTCTGTCCTTTCTTTGAGTCTTCGGAATCTAGCATCGGTGGGCAATGCCTCCTTAATCTTCTCCACGAGTGATGACTGAATCTCAAGGTTAGCCATCAAGCCATTCTGTCCCGGTAAGACGACCTCTATCTGTAGCTTCTGTAGATCTCTCAATAACTCGGGCTGCATCGTCAAGAAATAAGCCGTAGGCTTCCTGCTGAGTGCGTCTGCAACAACATTCGCCTTTCTCGGATGATACTGCAGATCGATGTCAAAATCCACCATCAATTCCAGCCAGCGTCTCTGTCTCATGTTAAGATCCTTCTGAGTATACACATACTTCAGACTCTTGTGATCAGTAAAGATTTCTACCCTCTCTCCATAAAGATAGTGTCTCCATATCTTCAATGCAAATATAACTGCTGCTAGCTCCAGATCATGTGTCGGGTAGTTCTTCTCGTGGACCTTCAACTGTCTTGACGCATAAGCAATGACTTTGCCATGTTGCATCAAAACACATCCTAGTCCACTGCCTGATGCATCACTGTAAACAACAAAACCTCCTGACCCTGAAGGAATAGTCAAGACAGGTGCTGTTGTTAATCTTCTCTTCAGTTCTTCAAAAGCCTTCTGGCAGTCTTCTGTCCATATAAACTCCTGGTCCTTCCGTGTCAGCTTCGTCATCGGTTCTGCAATTCTCGAGAAATTCTCTACAAACCTTCGGTAATATCCCGCAAGTCCGAGAAAACTTCTCACCTCTGCGACTGATGTGGGTGTAGGCCAAGTCTCTATTGCCGCAACTTTCTCAGGATCTACTGAAAGTCCTTCTCCTGATATGATGTGTCCCAAAAAGGCACTTTGTCCATACAGAACTCACACTTACTGAGCTTGGCATATAACTTCTCCTGTCTCAAGGTCTCTAACACGATTCTAAGATGTTCCTCGTGCTCTTCAGGGCTCTTGGAATATACTAGAATGTCGTCAATGAATACAACCACAAATTTATCCAAGAACTGATGAAAGACTCTGTTCATCAAACTCATAAATACTGCTGGCGCGTTGGTTAAACCAAACGGCATCACCAAGAACTCATAATGCCCATACTTCGTCCTGAAAGCTGTCTTCGGGATATCTTCCTTCCTTACTTTGATCTGATGATAGCCGGATCTAAGGTCAATCTTCGAGAATACCCTTGCACCACTCAATTGATCGAATAGATCATCAATGCGTGGTAAGGGATACCTGTTCTTGATGGTCACAGCATTTAGTGCCCTATAATCAATGCACAACCGTACTGTTCCATCCTTCTTTGGCACAAATAAAATGGGTGCTCCCCAAGGTGAAACACTGGGCCGAATGAAATCCTTCTCCAAGAGATCATCAACCTGTTCTTTTAACTCCACTAACTCCTTAGGTGCTAGCCGATAAACTGATGAAGTGATTGGCTCTGCTCCTGGAGTTAAGTCTATTGTGAATTCTATTTCCCGATCAGGCGGTAAACCTGGAAGATCATCAGGAAATACATCCACAAATTCTGATATGACTCTTGGGTAACCTGTCTCCCCTTCTACAGATAGTACCCTAAGAGTAGGCTGAACTCCTTGCTCTACTGCTCCTCGAAGAAACTCAAATTCTGGATGTCCTGGCAGTCTAAATATAACCCGCCCAAGTCGGCAATCAAGAGTCGCATGGTACTGACTTAACCAGTCCATACCAAGTACGACATCATAATCCGGCATCGAAAAGATTAGAAATTGAGCTCGCATTTCTCGGCCACATACGACTACAGAACATGATCTACAGACGTCACTAACCGGAATAATTCCACCTTCCGTAAGAATCCTCTTCATCTTCGGGAGGGGTGCGGTAGCTACTCTATGGGTGGCTACAAAGCTAGCTGCTATAAATGAATGCGATGCTCCAGAATCAAATAATGCAACTGCTGGTAATGAAGCTACTAAAATAGTACCTGCGATGACCTCGCCTGCTGTAGCCTCCTCCTCAACAGCTAAAGTGAATGCCTGTCCTCGTCCCTGTGCTTGGCCTCGCTGCTGCTGAGCCTGCTGGAATAAAGCTGCCTGTGGTGCCAGGGGTGGTCTCTGCTGATTCCCTCCTGGGGCTGGTGGCCTGACGCCTCCAACTCCTGCCTGCTGTGCTCTTACTGCTGGGTAAGCTGGTCGTGGTGCAGGCAAAGCTAATCTCGGTGCTCCCTCTCTGCGCTCGGTGCAGTCTCTGGTCTGATGCTGGTTGGACCCGCAAGCTAGGCAGAGTCCCAACTTGCGCCTGCACTCTCTCTCAATGTGTCCTACCTTGTCGCAGTGATGACAAGTAGGAAGGGATATGGCCCTGTGAGCTGCTCTATCTGGCGTACTCCTCTGGAATCGTTTTGCAGAATCTCCATGTGCTGCCTTGGTTGGTGCGGAGGTGTTTGGCCTCTTCAGATTCGATTCCCTTCTAGTGACGCGCTCCATGCGTCGTGCTGCTGCTAGAACATCAGTATAATTTGTAGGTGCCACTGAGCCAATCAATCTCTGAAGCTCGAACTTCAACCCGTCAAAGAACTTTTCCGCTTTCTCTTCCTCCGTCGAAATCAATGTTGGAGCGAAGCGACTTAGGCGAATAAATTCAGAATTGTATTCTTCCACTGTCATGCTGCCCTGGATGAGGCGGTTGAACTTGTCCCTGAGCTCTGACCGTGCAACTGTCGGGATGTACATCTCTTGGAAGAGTCTGGAGAACTCTTCCCATGTGACTCTGTCCTGTCCAAGTCTCCTTTCCTCTGCTAGCCACCAGTGATGCGCATTATCAGTTAACTGCATTCTGACTGCAGTCATCCACTTCTCTCTTGGAAGTTCAGCGGCTTCCAGCTGATGCTGAATGTTTGTGAGCCACTCATGAACTTCCGTTGGCCCTTCTTTACCAGAAAATGTGCGAGGCTTGAGATGACGGAAGTCGGTGATAGATTCCGTCGATGTTCGCCTCGCTGCTGGATTAGCCTGCTCCAATGCGGATACCAGGCTGGTCCTCAGATACTCGGCCTCCTGCCGATGGGCCTCTTGCTGAATCTGCTGTTGTGCTTGCATCATAGCATACATCATCTGGAACATTTGTTGCCCATCCATGGCTTGTCCTGGCGGGAATACTGGCATCTGGGGAGTGAACTGTGGTGGTGGTGGAATGTCATCTCTCCGGAACCTTGGATTAGGCTGTCCGGTTTGATCACCCTGCGATGCTCGTCCACCATCCCCTGGTGTCACTTCATCTCCATAAGTAACCACAGCGTCGTGTGGTGTCTCCAAAGGAAAATCATCTCTGTTCCCGGAATCCATTGCTCTGCAATCAAAAGATAAACTATGAGAACGTTCAGAGGAATCAATACAGGATGCAGTTCAAGTAACAAATTTTGAGTTCGATATAGAGTTCAACAAATGGTTAAATGATGGATGAGATCCTATAGTTTATACTATCCTTAGGGCAGGCTGGTCCGGTCCCTAAGTTGAAACCGAACAATTTAGTCGTAGACCTGCATGGGCCACCACAAAAACCATGTCACGCCCCAGTCCCAAAATACCGTGGGACTAGACACGTGGCAATGGCCAGCAGTACGCACCGATAGACCAACTCAATATAATGGATCCATCAGGGCATACTTAAGCTGTAAAACAAGTCTACGACAATCATGGCACAACTAATCTCATCCACACAAGATATAAAATATGATCCACATAATAAATAAGGAATGTAAATTATCAGCAAGTCTCACAAAGTACTTCGGGGAACAACCCGATAAATATCTAGTACAATGGTTCTACAGACCAGAAAAGAAAAGACGGAAATAAATAATAAATATGAGCATGAACATGGATGCTCAAGAGAAGTCTTCAGCTAAGACCTCTCCCTCAGATGGTGGTACAGCTCCTGGATCGGCTCCTCCTGCTGCGGTCCCGTAAACCTCGGGGTAAACCTGTTCTGCAAAATCTGGGGACAAAATCCATATCCAGGTCCTCAGGGGACATAGCAAGGTACAGAAAATAATACAAGCCAGAATATAAATAGTGCAGCAATAATGAGATAAGCAGGGTAAGTATGTAACATCTGTATAAAATACAAGAGAGAATATCAACAGTACTCAGGTTGGAACTACTACAAGCTCTGTGAAGGGGAGCCGGTAGCAGGGGTGTCAAGAGGTGGTCTAGCTCAGCGGGAGACTGAGTAGCCGGCATAACATAATCAACCTGTAGCCTGTGGGTATCTCCAGCAATAGATGGACAATAAGGGAATACTAAAATAACCAGCTAAGTGATATGCAAGATGAGAGCAGCACTAGAACTCAGGCTGAAGCATACTACAAGCTCTGTGTAGGGGAGCCGGTAGCAGCAGTAATAATGAGTAATGGGCCAAGCTCGGCTATAGAGTCTTGTGCCTCACGATAATAGGGGTGTATATATATGATCAGCCTGTAGTCTGTGTGTCTCTCCCCACCCAATGTAACCACACAAATCATGAACATAACGTCTCACGTCCATGTCCGCGGGGTCATAACTAATGCACAAGTCATAATGTATCTAGAATATAGTATCTCTATAAGTCCTGCATCCTATACAGGATCACCACGAATATCTCGAGAAGATCCTGTCTCATGATCAGTGTCCAGTGTCCTGGGTCAAGTGTACTTGGTATGACAAGTACGAGAAGATAAAGTGTCACGTATGTCCATATCTAGATGACATTACCCAACACTGCGTACAGTGTCGGCACCCGACTGATAATCGGACGCTAAGTACGTCACACGGTCCTAGGTTGAGCATGCACAGTAATATGTATATAGCAAGGAAAATAAATAACTAAGCTGCAGAGTTTGGCAAGGTACACTTGCCTGATGTTTGAATATCAACTGTTGTTCTGGTATCTGTGGATCCGGTGGGTACTACTCCGAAAGCTGTAATAAATATCACCAACAGTCTCAGAAGGTATCAAACCGCTAAGAACGCCTGTACTTACGTCCAATTTGGACACAGGGGCAAAAAGGTCATTTTCGGGCCAAAGCGGATTCCAAAGGTGGGCCCACTTTGCACCGAAAAGCGTGCCGAGGGTAACAGTCTCTAAATGGGACAAACTATGGGTCAAACAACTCTAAATGTCAATCCGATCCCAACGGTATGTCCAAATTTGGATTTCGATGAGCCGAACATAACTTGGTCCAAAAAGTCAACTGTGGGACCCGCCAATTGGCGATCTGGTCAACCGTCTCAGAAATGCGTGAAAATTGGGTCACAGGACCAGCGTGTTACCACGAGTCCAGTGGCGCAAGTCTCGTCGCAATCTGACAAGCGTGCACAAAATACTCGCGAGTTCCACAAAAGTGGCGACACGGAATCTGTTCGCGGATACGGCCTGATTCCGGCGCGCACACGCGTCCAAATCAGTCCCCACGAATTTTCACGTGTCCCGTTATGCTGCGTGCACCATTCGGTACACTTGGCACACGGCGGGGCGGTCCCGTTTGGCGGGGCGCGCTCCGATCTCCAACTTTTGTAAAACCGTAAAAAGTGGGTGCGCGCAGTTTTGTGACGACTACAATTTTGTCCACAGCAACTAATAGCACAAAGTTATAATACAGAAAATAAACTAGGTCATGTAATCTACAGGTATCAAAAAGAATTGTCGAATTTGGATCTCTGTGGTGGGAGATACGAACTCGACAATATAGGTGGTCATCGCAAGTTTCTGCGATTGCAGAATTCTGTCTGCTCGCGCTGACTTGGGTGCTGTTTTTCACCTAGGGACACACGTTTTCCGAGGTTGACTATAAAACAATTATTTTAGAGGGTTAAGGGAAGATCATACCTATGAAAACGGATCTGCGTTTGGTCGAGCGAGTCAACGGAAAAATACGCCGGAGCGAAGGTGCCTCGAGTGGAAAACTGCAGTTCGCGATGTCGGCGTCGACGGGATGGTTGGGTGGCTTGGGGAGGCTTCTCTGGCTGCGGTGATGGCTCTAGATGGGAAGGGAAAGTCTGGAGTTTTAGGTTAGGGTTTTGGAGAACTATTCATATATATATATATATGATATATATATTAAGAGAGGGTGGGTTTTTGGATGGGCCCGCGGGTCCCTGGCTGAAGTGGGCGGCAAGTGTAATCGCTGAAGGGGGGTTATAGCAAACTATTTGTTTGCTGAGAGTAGTCTTGGTATAGTAAAGTAATTTCTATAGGGTTGCTTAGTATTATTATTTTATCATATACTTAAGTTAGTTAATTACTATTATTAATATATTATTCTATTAACTTCTTTTCCTTTCCTTTCTTTAATTAAAAAATATATCCATATATATTTGTATATATATATATTTATATATATATATACTCATAAGAAAATTTATATAATAGGGTATTGCACATCTTAGGCTAGCAACTGCTCAAGGGGTCTCCTACATGAAATAAATTCCGAAAAATTCCTGATGGTCCCACAAGTCCTCTAAGTGCCCGAACACCTAACATAAAAATTATTAAAAATCTATTTCTCCTGTTTGGACCTAATTACTATAATTTAATTAATAATTAATAAATAAAGGGCTTATACGATTTTCTGGGAAGGGGGTTTTACACCTTTTGTCTAGGATTGGGAGCATCATTATCTAGTCAGCCGATGCCCTAGTCACTACTCTTTTATCTGCCATTCAGCACTTTTATTTCGTCATAGTAGTGGGTTTGTTCCCACCAGACATTCTGGGCTTGTACTATGATATTCAGACAGAGGTTTATTTCAAGTATTTATTTTAGTACTTTCTTGCTGATTATATTGTGGATGAGATTAGATTACCTGTTGTTGATGGATATTTGACAGGTTAGTATTTTAGGACAGCATAGCACTCTTCGTTAGGATCCATTAAATTGGGATATCCTCGGAGACATGACAACTGGCTATAGCCACGTGGCTTGGTCCCGCGTACTTTTGGGACTGGGGCGTGACAGATTTTCTATGAAAATTATTATATTTTATCTTCTTGCCTTGTACGTTACGCAACCTAGGCATGCACGACACCATGCCCGGGTGACGATTATCAACTCTACGGAGTCGGGGTACGACAAAGTGGTATTAGAGCGCTCGATTAACTTCCTTGGACAATCATTCATCTCATCACAACTTTAAAGTTGCTTCTGCGATCGAACGACTCTTGACTCTACTCGATGCTACACTGGATATTCCATATAATGAGTCTATATAAACTTAAAACTGTTGTGTGTGTTTACTGTATTTAATTTATATCGATCATAATACCGAGTAATACTGTGCAAAGTTGTTGCATAGCGTGCGACAAGTCGACTCGAGTGATGTTTGTTGCATCGGTGCAACATATCGATCTCTCGAACGATATTATATACGTGGGAACATCGAAACAATAACAAATGGATTGATCGGTACGAGTAATGACTTAGAATATAGAAAAGAAAATGTTGACGAGATGTAATAGACGGAAGGAATATAAATAGTAAGTAATGGTTTATGTTGGCTGATTTTTATGTCAGACTTTGAGTAAGCGAACGTCGAGTTCATGGTCTGTAAAATCACCACGGGATAGAAAGTTCAGAATAGTGTCGGATCAGTGCAAAGTAAAGTTTGAAGCAAAGAGTGGCTCAATTTATGAGTGGTATATGCCATACCACAAAGTGATCGATGAGTCAAAATGTTCACATGGATAGCGATAGATTAGCTGTAATGGATGGGATAGCTCTGAGACTCGTTTGAAAAATATAAGACAGTGTGTGACTCGAGTATTATTTGATGCACATTATGTTCGAACGATCGAGAACAGACTCTCGAGTCGAACAAATATTATGTCGAACGAGAATTTGAAAAGTGTAAGACAGAAAGTTAGCTAAGAATAGTGAAGGAAAGTTGAGTAAAAAAAAATCGATAGCGGTTAGGTGCGCACACGTGCACAATAGATCGATGCAAATCCAGTAGTAACAAACGTAGTCCGTGGATTTGTTAATGCAAGAAAACTGTTGGCTGAGCAGAGGGACTCATTTGAGAATGGAAGATTTGAAAACAATTTATTTCACATAAAACATCACTGACTTGATCGTTGTTGCTTGTGACTAATGATCCATAACTAGATTACGTGATCAAGGTATAAGACGGAGGCAGATATTAGCGAGATGGTGCAATAAATGTAGGCACATTTTTTATAAAACTTAGACGGATACGATGAACATTAAGTTAATGTTACTGCATATTTCTAATTTGACCCTTACGGTATCGGAACAGACATGGCACATCAAAATGGATATAGTTGGAGTGGCCTTACCGTAAGAATTGGTGTGCAAGTCATCGAGACTGTGCGGCACATCGAAATACGAAAGGAATTGATAGAGTTGGAAAAACCAAAATGGGAACAAGGATAATAAGGGATGGACCTTGAGGAAACTCAACGGGACTTGTCGTCGGGATGAATTTCGATATCGCTCGAGCAAAATAGTTGTGCTGAAAACTTAAGCGGGGTGTAAGGATACAAAACGAAGCAAGGATATGTCGGATTTTGATCAAAGGGTAGATAGACTCGAACCCTAGACATATAGATATTTTTTTGGTTAGCAAATATGTTGGCAGGTAGTGCATGCACGTTCAGATTTAGAAATATACTCTCATATTTGTGTAGAATCCCATAGAACTCGTCGAAATTGGTTTGACTTCAGAATAAGATATAGCATAGTTCTTAGTAACTTTCCATCGTTGATGATCCACAATTATCGAGCGTAGCTTCGGGAAAGATGACCCTGGAGACTTGACCGCCAAATCAAAGAAATTGTTGGAGACCCATAGGATCACCCGAAAGATGACGCCTAAGATATTGCGTCGATGATAAATATTGAGTGGTGTATATTGAGGATAAGTCTAGGCAATCAAATATAAGTTTCAAAATTCGATGGAATAGGCTTCGGCTGAAAATAACATAGCAGAATTTTTGATGGTTGATGATTTCATACTCGATAGAGGATGCAACATCAGATGTGTCATATAAAACATTGGTATCGGATAGATTGATGTCTTTGTGCATCATTAATTTTATAGCGAGAACCAAAGGGTAGTTAGCACCGGTTATCGATCCGATCAATGTTAGCAATATATGTCGGGACGGTGTGATAGCATATCAGATTATTTTGAGAAACGAGATAGACGGGAAGTTTATTGAGGAATGAAATCACATTATAAAATTCGTGAATGTGGGTATGGTCGATTTAAGTTAGTCCCTTGCATCGGGAAGACTTAGTACGTTGTCTGGGTAAGTTGCCTAGCGGGGGTGAACCTAGACGTCAATGCGTTAGCAGCTCAGAGAAAGGATGATCATGAGAAATAGACGGTGTGAGCGATAGTGTGATTCAAGGCAGATGACTCTTGAATTTGTTAGAATCAGTCCATATCAAGCAAGATTATAGAAATAGTTGGACAAGAGGTGGCTAACAGTTGAACGAATGTGTGTTACAAAAAATTTATTGCGATCGGATGCGCAAGGGCTTGACGCAATGCATGAGTAGGATTATCGATGCAACATATTTGAGGAACGGGAAGGTATTACAGAGACTCATTGTGTTTGGATTACATAATGACTCGATACAGTGCACAAGTTGGATTTGTCAACACAAAATATATAAAGATGGTAGGCGGTTATGAATCATGTGGTGCACACAGAGATTCATGGCAAAAAATTAGTGTTCAGAAATAGTACGCATGCGAATGAGTTAAAGGAATGAACGCTAAGATCAGTTCATTCGGAGAAATAAAATAGTTGGTATTTCAAAAATGAAGTCACACCCGTAACTTTTTTGACTTTTTTATCTATAAGCTTGGCTGATATGCATATATTTTGGGGACGCCTAAAATATGTGTATGAATCCAAACTAAGCGATATGATAAACTCGAATAGAGCTGTAGGAAAGCGATGTGAAGTTAAAAAAATTGTACGAGCATTGTGCATGAAACAAAGACAGTAAATTTGAGGCAATATTTGAAACGAAGGCTAGAGTATAGTGGGACGAGAAGACTCGTACCTCACCATACTTATAATACAAAATATTGCAAAACATCCAACTGTTATCCGACAAAGCTGTGTTGGCTGGATTCTTGATATGGTTGCAAAATTGTACAGTCTCAGGGGGCTCAGGGACGATCGAAAGGATCAACTGCAACCTCATTCTTTCGAAGGAAAAGTTGGTTTCGATAGCCGACTTGCTTTACTTCCCGCGTTGGTTTGCAGCATCCATTATGAGCTTCATTGTTTTGGGAAGAAGGTAATGGATCCTGGAGGATCCGAAGATTTCAACTGTGGTGAGCTACCCTACCATTATTTAATAGATTGGTTGTTAATACATTGTCTTTCCCTGATGGCCCCTGGGTTTGAGCGGAATACGATGGACGGAGATGCTTTCATCCGTCGTTATGGAGAGATGCCCTGGGCCTTCCTTGAGGTTCCCCCTTGCCGACTTGCACTTGCCTGCTTGGATAGTTATTCCTTCTTCGTCTCGGTTTCCAAGTTCACGAAAGATAAGATAAACAGAGAGCATCGTGACGGTGGTGCTGGCAGCCAAGACCTATCGATGCAGGTCTTTTACTGGCTTCTTTCCATCTGACCGTTCCATCTGGTATATCGGAACCAGAACCTTGTTTTCTTGGAACCCTACCTACCGAACAGGTTTGTTCGTCAGTTCGGATACGTCCAGTTTATGCTAAGCAACCCAAGCCCTTGTATAGGCTTTGAAGGTAGTGTCCTCGATGGTGCTCGAGTCTGGGACTATTATATTGAGGTTGGTACTGGAGTCTCCTTCATGTTGCCTAACATTTCCCCCGTAAATTCTCTACAAGGCAGCTAATTTCCATGTAGTTGTAAATGTGCAGCCGTACGACTTCGATCATAAGACTAGCTTCATTTAGAGTACTAAGCTAATTCCTTACAGCAGCTAGCCCAATAAAGGTTTAGGGAGGGGCAAAGGATGCCCTGCACCCTCGCCTGTCGATCCTGAGTCAACAACGGGGGAGGAGAATACTTCTGACGACCCACCGCCCCCGGTAACTTCTCCGCTGAAGAACAAGGCCTCCTAGGTAAGGACCCCCACCCCCATCCCCCCCATCTTCTAAGAGGCATAAGATCTGGGCCAGTCGTGACTGCGGGATCAGGTTTGAGGAAGAAGCTTGCCAGTAAGTCTCCTTCGAAGGATACAGAAGAAGAGAAAGATGTAGGACCCCTTAAACTAGTAGTTTACCAACCAGAACCAGCGGTATCCCTGAATCCTCTTAGCTTTATTATTGTGCCCTCCCCTTACGGAACTCTTCTTCCTAGTTTATTTGAATTTGTATAGAGATAGAGAGTAGGAGTGAGAAGACTTCCCCTATGGGCCGCTACCTCGGGGGTTTCATATAGGGAAGAGAAGATAACGTCCTCCTCAGCCAAGACTGGCATTGTTGCTGGAGTGCCCGTTGTCGAGGCGGCGGAAGGGTCCAGCCCAAGATGGACGTATGAGGAAACCGACGCTTCTTTGGCTGACATCTCGGTGGATGATCTGGACGCCATGGGGACACCTCTGGCTACACTAAATGAGCCATAAACCCCGTTACCTACCCCGTGTATGCTATTTTACTACCTCTCGAGCGATAACATTTTTTGGTTTCAGTTCTCTATTCTTTGGGTGAAGCTAATCACTGGTTGTTCTGGTTTGACAGACTTTTCCTCACCCATAAATAAAATTTGACTTGGAGGCTAAAGAGGGTATGGCAGAAGATGAAGAGTAAGGACTCATTATGATGAGGCCTGTGTTAGTCCCGCGTTCCTTAGCAGCTGGGGAACCTTCTGAAGGACCGTCCCTCGTGAGAGGCACAGAGATCGACTCTGAGGTTGGTATGTCTGATGTGATGGCTGCTCTGCTATCTTCTTAAGCTACAGTTAGGCCATTCGGTGCTGGCGTACCTTCGGATATGGAATCTACGAGGTTTCTCGAGGAACCTTCACTTGGTTCTTCTGAAATAGTGGAAACAGAGCTGTCATCTCAAATGTCGTTGGGCAATCTGAAGCCGGGACATCCTCAGGTGCTGAAGCTACAAGGCTTCCTGAGGTGCCGTCTCTAGGATTATCTAAAATAGTGGCAGCGGAGACGCCTTCTCAGGCTGCCGTTGGGCAATCTATAGCTGAGACATCCTCGTGTATTCAAGCTACGGGGCTTTCTGAGAGGCTGGCTTCTGGTCGTAATGCTCTGTCGGTCGCTATTGCTAGGCTTTCTAGCGTCCAGATACTTCTTACGACCATGAAGGGCTTGGTGGCAAGCAAAGCCGCTAGTTGCTCCTCGGTCACTTCTTTTCCTCTTGGACTGCAGGGCACCATTGTGCACCTGCGACTGCTTCTTCTGCCCCTCCTCCTTTAACTCTGACTACCCTTGAGGAGATTGACGAGACTGTACGAATTATCATACAGAGCTTTTACATGTTTCTGAAACAAAGGGTTCAAAGAGTGCTAGAGAGGAACAACCCTTTTGCTTGGGCTAAGAATTTTGCCATCGGCCAGGTTGAAACACTGAGGACTCTTCCTAGTTTTGAACCGACGGCTGATTTATTGGGCCAAAAGTTGATCGAAGTGGAGCATTGCCCAAGAAAACTACATCGGACATAGCAGGCAGATATAGGAAGATTGGTATCCCATGAATATAATCAACTTTTAGAGGCTATAGAGACAGAGAAGACCTTTTATGCCTCGTCCAAAGAGGGCTTGCAGCATGACCTCCAGGGTCTGCACTAGGATTGCGATAGGCTAAATGGTCTCAGGGAGGATTGCCATACAAGGCAGAATATCCTGACCTGAAGAGTAGCTGAGGTGACCGAGGAGATCAGAAAACTCCAGGTCGAGCTCGATATACTAGGGAATGACCTCATGGGAGCCAAACAAAAGGAAGAAGCCATCCGTACTGAGTCAAACCAAGTATCCCGGAATACTGCTGCCCTTGAAGTCACCTTGCAGAAGTTGGATGACAAGCATGAGGCTTATGCTCGCTATGAAGACCCTGAGGTTATTGCTAGAGAAGCCGAGCATTGGGCCTGAGCGCTCTTGGATAAGAACATCGCCTGGCTTCGTGGGTGAATAGAAGAGTTGTGTTCTGATGCATAGCATCAGTAGTAGTTTTGTTCTGCTCTTCTTTTTATTCTTTTTCTTTTTTTTCTTTTTCTTTTTGTGTTCTTTGATTTTGATAGAGGCATTAGTAAGCCTTCAATATAGTCAGCTCCTTATTTTATTTATGGCAAAGAAATAAAAGCTTGTCTTTTTGTTACAATTATGTGTGAGCCTCGGATAATGTACTAGAGGTAATATGGACGTAATATAATATTGCAACCTGCTAAGGGATATCCCACTGGAGTATTTTTGGTGGACCTATTACTTCTTGCGTACTTGAGTGCAAGTAATAAGTTCGAACTGAAACCCTATCAGAGGTGATATGGATGTGATATATTTTGTGGCGTTATCATCTCTGGCGAACTTAGAGTTAATCATGGATGATAAGTTTGGCTGGCGACCGATATTAGAGGTTATCGTTGACAGTCGGAATATAAAGGTTTGCTCATAGGTAATGTGGACATGGAAAACCCTAGTAAGGAGAATGTCAGGAATCTAGTTCAGAGGTAGTATGGACGTGAACTAGCGCCCAAAGGAACTGACCTTAAAGTGATCCATGCGAGAATGTGCAGATGAACCTAAGGACCGCCCTATTGGGGAGCTTTTGAGGA
Organism: Iris macrosiphon; assembly: GCA_036927795.1. Classification (NCBI taxonomy): domain Eukaryota; kingdom Viridiplantae; phylum Streptophyta; class Magnoliopsida; order Asparagales; family Iridaceae; genus Iris; species Iris macrosiphon. The sequence goes on along the minus strand of JAYESA010000001.1, from coordinate 142,260,522 downwards.
TCCATTATCAATTTCCTGTCAAGGACTCCTGAGCAAAGAAAACAGATTTTACAGTAGGTTATGGAGGAAAAGAGCTTATACTGTGCATACGCACTTGTTGAGGCTGAACAAGGGGAATATACATATTATACATCTTAATTGTCTCACTAGGGATAAGGGTAGTACTAGTCTAGCTTAGATATAGTACTTTTTGAGAAACTTGTCGTGGATTGGCATTATGAGCAAGTCTCCATTAGGTTTTAAGAGTCGGTAGGCACCGTTGGAATATACCGATTCCATAATGAAAGGGCCTTCCCACTTGGGTTAGAATTTTTCAACCGTCTTGTGTGTCATAACCATCAGTCTTATTACTATGAGTATAAGGTCACCCACTTGGAAATTTTTTCCTTGACTCGTTTGCTGAAAGCCCCCGAGAGGCATATTTGGTATAACTCAATGCGCTGTTGAGCTAAACGATGCTTTTTATTGAGTGCTTCCAACTCTTGCAATCGTCGATGGTGTCAACTATCAACTAGTTGGAGAGGGCCACCAAGAGTGAGAGAATTTGGACCTCTAGAGGGAGCACGGTCTATCTTCCGTAGACTAGGAAGAACGGCGTAATGCCAGTCGGTGTTCAGAATATTGTGCGATAAGCCAAGAGACATTCACCTAACTTCTCATTCCAGTCGCACTTATTAGATGACACATACTTCTTGAGTAGCTTTATGATGGTATTATTGAATGCTTCTACCAGCCCTTTCGCTGCTGGGTTATAGGCAGTCAAAGCTATATTCTGAATTCGATTTTATCGTAAAACCGATAAAAAGCGTGGCTTGCGAAATATGGACCATTGTCATGGATAATCCTCCTAGGTAGTCCAAAATGGTAGATAACATGATATTTAACAAAATTGATCATGTTGGATATTTTTACTTCTGCGAGTGGAATAACTTTCGTTCATTTGAGAAGTAGTCTGTGATAGCCAGGATGAACCGATGCCTCTTAGACAAAGGTGGACTAATAATCCCGGTGATGTCCATACCCCTATGCTTTGAACGGCCAAGATGCAACGGTCAGGTATAAAAACTCTGAGAAATGGTGGATGAAGTCAGCATGGATTTGACACATCTTGTACTTTCTTATATAATTAATAGCATCCGCAACCATCATTGACCAATAGTAGCCCATATGTCTGAGGCAGTCTTGTAGTTAGGACCGGGATGGTGTGTACCGCAATTACCGTTATGAGCCTCACGGAGTGCTTGCTTCACTTATGCATCTGATAGGCATCATAGAAAAAGCCCGTCGTATGAATGACGGTATAAAATCTTAGTGGTTGTGTCATAATAGAACCAGAGGGAGCATCTTCTAACGGAAGTGGCCTTTTTTGGGTCATCTGGAAGGATTTCGTAAACTGCATAGCCCATAAACATGAGCCTCTAATCTTTGATGTTGACGTCTGTCTACGTCGAGTATCTTAGACATAAGCATATGTATTCTTGGGGCAGACTAGTTCTTGACTGACCACTGTGACCATTTGATGGGTTTTGATCGGGACTGCCAAGGAGGCAGCGAGGCTGATAAGAGCGTCATCCTCAATATTTTGTAGCTGATGCACGTGTTATATGAAGAACCAGTCGAAGGTAGAGATTATGCGGAGTGCGGCTTGGTGGTAAGAAATTAAATTCTTGTGCCGGACCTCGTACTCGCCCCGGAGCTGACTGACTATCAACTTAGATTCATCGTAGGCCACCATGTAGTCCACCCTTACTTGTTAGCGAGTTGGAGCCCAATAACTAGAGCATTATTCTCTACTACGTTGTTGGAACATGGCTCCGTGAGTGAATAAGTGCAGTGGATAAACATGTCATCGAAAGAAATTAACACTATCCTGACTCCGACGACGATATCGCCTTTGGGCCCTGTTCTTGAAGTACGGTCGAAGAATATTCGCCAAACGGCCTCTCCTGTCGTCATGTTGGATTCCAATACTTCGTCTAGGATCTCACCAAAAAGCTTCAAAGTTTTTGGTATCGGATAAGCTTTCAGGAAGTCAGCCAATGCCTGGCACTTGACTGTCTTCTGTGGAATAAATACCATGTCGTACGGTGATAGCAGTATGGCCCATGTTTCTAGGTGGGAATTAAGTACCACGGGCTTGGTTATAAGGACCCTGAGGGGATTAATTCGTGAGATCATATGAATTGTTTACACAGCCACGTAATAACTGGTCTTTTGGATAGCAAAGACCAGAGAGAGGAACTCATTTTCAATAGAATTGTACATATGCTCCATGTCGATCATCATTCAGCTAAGATAATAGATGGCCTACTAATGACCTGTATCACTCTTCTGGGCAAATAGAGCACCAAAAGAGTGATACATCACACGTACATAAAGCAAGAAGGGTCTTCCCATGATCGGAGCCACCAATACTGGAGGGTTTATGAGATACTTCTTGATGTCGTTGAATGCTTACTGGCATTCTTTGGTCCAGACAAAGGAAACTTCCTTCTTCATAAGCTGAGTAAAGGGTTGGCATCGCCCAGAGAGGTTGGCTATGAACCTCCTAATGTATGCCAGTCTTCCTTATATATCATGAAGCTCTCTAAGGTTCTTCAGAGGGTGCATTTCGAGGATAGCCTTGGTTTCTCAGGGTCTATGTGGATACCCTTTGAAGTTATGATAAAACCTAAAAAAAATCCACTGGAGACTCCCAGAAAGGACTTAGTGGGGTTCATCTTTAGCTAGTGCGCTCGCATTAGGTCGAACACCATCTTCAAGTCTTGGAGGTGATCATCTTGGAAGCGACTTTTGACAGTGATATCATCAACGTAACATTCGACTGTCTTGCATAGATTTTCTCGAAAGATGATGCTCATGGCTAGCTGGTACATCGCCCCTGTATTCTTCAGACCGAAAGTTATGACAGTGTACCAATATACCCCTATCGGTGTTCAAAATGATGTATGCTTCTCGTCGTCTAGAAATATCTTGATCTAGTTATAGCCAGAGAACCCATCTGTGAAGGACATATGTTTGAATCTACAGGTATTGTCGATCATGAAATCAGTTACCGGCAGAGAAAACTCATCCTTTGTGCAAGCCGCATTTAAATCATAAAAATCTATGCATATTCAAATTTTGTCATTTTTTTGATAACTGGATCGATGTTGGCCACCCAATCTGGATTTTTCTCCTCGCAAATAAAGCCGCTTGCTATCAGCTTATTTACTTCGGCTTCGATGGAGTTCATGACATCAGGACGGAACTATCGTTGTTGTTGCTTTACTGGATTAGCATTCGAAGAATATAGAACTTGTGTACAACGATTTGAGGATCCAATCCTGGCATATCTTTAGAGCTCCAGAAAAAGACGTCGATGTATTCTCTTACAAGCTATAACAGGGATTCACAATCTTCAGAGATTGCTAATGAAGATGGATCTAGGAGAGGATTCATCTCCCAGATTGACTTATACCACTTCATCTTTAGTAGGGGTTCTCGTTGTTCAAAACACAGCTTCCACTGTGAATCTAGGCGTTGGGCCCACGATTCTACTTCAAAGAGTTCAAGTGACTGGTAATCATCTTGTTCTGAGTGAGCAGACACTATGTTGATAGACAGTGTTCGTCTAAGCATATCTTCAATACTCGTGTCGGAGTCCCAAGCGGAGGATCCCAAAGAGTGAGAATATAATTTATCTTCCGAATCTTCAGGATTTGATGGTGGTGTGACGTACCCCAGGCCATGATGATTTTGCTGGTAATAGGCCTCAGACTTGCCTGCAGGGGCATGGAGACGTAGAGGCAGATGTCAATCATTGCCATAATTTAGGCCTTTGTCTCTCTTCAAGTCATAGCCCATATTCTGGATGATGTGCTTGGTTTTCAAGCTGTAGCGGTAGTACAACAACATCTTACCACTATCAAGTTGTGGTCCTTCTGTAGGGAAGTCTTAGCGACGCTCTACCTTCCCGAAGATGATGGGTTTGTCACCCCTCCTTGTGTCCAACACTATAAAGTAGGTATCTTGACTTGGAGGAATTTGGTTCACCGTGTAAGTGGTACTCACTTGCGTGTGCAGGTATAACTCTAGACTATATTCTAAGGAATACATTGTAGTTAGATGTGCAACATCAGAGTAGTTCAACGAAAAGACTTTATTGATAAATAAGGTATCTTGTCTACGAGGATTACATCATCTAAAGAAGAGACGTCGGCATGAGCTGCCACATATTCTCCCAGTTTGTCTTTACTGGGATATGTCTAAAGTGTGAGTGATGGCTTTGGAGGCCTTTTGCGAAGCTTTACGACCAGGGGTTCGGAAGCAGTAACAAGTGTTGGATATTTTTTTGGTGGTCGACTTGGTCTCCGCAGGCGAACGACCAGTGGTTCTGGTGCATTTTTGTGAAGTTTCAACACGAGGAGAGGAACCGTATTGGGGAAACGTTCTTTAAGATGGATCCTCATGGGTTCTTCCTTTGCTGCGCCAACTTCTGCTTCATCATCAATGTCGTTACCACCTTCTCCCTTATTTTTAGAAGATTGAGTCAAAGTAATATAATTTGACTCCCTTAAACGGATCCACATCGGCAAACTCTGTCTTGACGATGTTGTGATCGTCAACATACTTCAGGCAATGGTGCAGAGTTGATAGCACAATCATGTACTCATGTATCCATGGTCGTCCTAACAAGACATTGTAGGATACGTCTACGTCTATGATGTAGCAAGTGACCTATGTTCGCAAGACGCTAATTTGATATTTCAGACGAATCTTTCCCAGAGGGTAGCTTCTTCCAACATTGAAGCCACTTATGTTAGTATTAATTGCTGCCAGCCAATGTAGACTCTATGCATCCAATTGACCTTGATAGCTCTGATATACCCTGTGTAGTAAAGAGGGCGATAATTATTTTTAGCAACATATCCTGTTGCGAGAAAGTGATATTCGGTAATGCCTCCATCACATTGTTGCACTGGGGGCATACAGCAGGATTCTCGGCCAGCAGCTTGACCTGGGCCAGGTAGGAATCGATGTTCTGCAATGCCTCACTCAGAGCATCACGGTTGTCCTTGAAAAGTCGGAGGAGCTCGAAGAGTTATAACTTGGCAGGAATATTGGCAAGCTATGCCAATATGTCAAAGTTATAGGGCTTATCCAGCCCTTAAGTCATGTCATTTCGTAGAGGTTTGTCAAAGTGAGACTCCTTCTGCTTTTTCTTATCCGCTGCAGGAGGTAGGGATATACCTGGATTCGAAACTGCGGGAGCGTCAGGTAGAGCGGTTGGAGGCACATTGTCCTCGGACGCCACCTCATAGCCGTGATGATAGTTTAGGCCCGACCTGGTTACCCTTGCCAAGGCTTTCTTAGTGGTGGAAGAAACCATGTAGCAGGCTTTGGACTTCTTTTCTTTAGACTTGGCAGTAGAAGGTGTTGCTTGCTGCGTCAAGTCCTGAGCAAGATCTGGGGGAACCGACATGACCTCGCCCCATTGCGTATTAAGAGGTACCAGACCGATTGTTTGGTTGTGAGTTGGAGGGAGATTAACAGCCTCCATTGTTGACCTTGAAATCGGGACAACACCATATTGGGCCTCCGTTACTGGGAAGTCACCAAACTAGAGAGATACCATGTTGATCGTGATCGTCTTATCCTCAAAGTCCAAGGTGAGGGCTTTGGTATCGAGCAGATGCTGGATATATTATTTTAACACATAGCAATTTCATGTTGGATGGTGAACATATCGGTGATAGTGGCAGTACTTGGGGTCATCGACCTTGTCTGCCTCATCGGGGCATTTGATATCGGGAAGCCAAAGCTTATTACGCTTAGTCAGTACGTGATGATTATCATCATGTCATCATCATCGAAAGAGTAAGTCTCTCTCATCCTTGGAGCTTGTGCTAACTTTTGATCTAGCATGGATGGCTTTTTGGACACATTGACGGTAAGGGCCTGCTTTTCTTTGTTGCCACGGCCACTATTATTGTTGTTGTTATTGTTGTCGTTGAAAGGATACTTTTTCCTATCATCAGCGATGGGGATCTGTATTCTTAGCAATCAAGAAACATTCGCATTCTTCTCAGCGGCAACAATACTTATGATGAATGTCATCCAATCTTTGAACTAGGTGGCGCCCATCCAAAATCTCACTGTCGGAAGTACATTTTTTTGGCATGTATCCATCTGTATGGACTCAGGATTGCCGGAAGGCAGTTTCAGTCCAGCATGTCTGTATAGTTCTATGTATTCATGTACATGCTCTTTTTTTCTCTGAGTAATGTCCATCAGGGAGGACATAGTCATGTCTATTTCTCCATCATAGAACCCACCGAGGAAGAGACTTACGATATCTTCGAATGACTGGATGTAATTATCCGGGAGGCTGTAGAACCATTCAAATGTTAATTCGGCCAATGCCCCTACGGAGATCTTGGTAAGGAGAGCGTCGTTGTAAGGTAAATAACCCATCGTCATATCGAAATAATTTATATATTGACAAGGAGACGACTTTCCATCGAACGAAATCATAGAGAAGGGCTTGTATTTGGGAGGGTATGCTATATTTTTCCACTTGAGAGGATATGGTTGTCGTACCCCGAGCTCGCGTAGCGTGTCCCGGTTGTCCATTGAATCTAGGCGAGCTCGAAGTTTTCATACTTCCCGTATTTCTTTTCGGGCCTCATCTATTGCCGAAGGAGCAGATGATCTTGGCATTGCATGATCGCCCTCAGCGAGGGGAGCAGTTGCATTTGAGTCTCCATTAGTGCCAAGATCTTGGCTTGCATCCACAAAGGTCCTTGGTGGTTGTAGGACCATGTTTTCCTAGAGCTCTAGTACCACATGGGTCAGAGTCTGCATTGAAGCACTCATGGTCTGCATCATAACCTCGAGGGTCTAAAGGTATTGTCTATTGCTAGTGCCTTCATTGTCCTCCCCTGCCATGTACACTATCATCACATGGAAGAGACGGATATGGCGGTAGATTTCTTGCTTTCCACCTCGGATCATTGTATCGAGCTATCAACATAAAAGACTGGAAGAGCTGCATCTTCTTCAGACTCGAAGGGAATACTACCCCCAATGTTGGAAGGTGCTTCGCTTTCATGAGGGTGACTACCCCTAGGAATCTCAGTGTCTATTCCTTGATAATCATTGTCTCCTCGGAATAATGGTTTGTTATAGATTTCTGGAGGATTGCTACCCCCAGCTTGTAGAGTTATCTTGGGCCTTATGGAAATATCACCCCCAGATGATAAAAAAATTGTCTTTGAGTGGGTGCCCAGGAACGATCCTTCTGTACGTATCGTTGCTTGCCTCCACCTTCTCGACACGTTCGCCGATAGTGGATGGTTGGAGGTATTAGACTTTCGGCCTTCCTTAGTGGAGGGAGATCTCCAAGTGGAACAATATGAGGCAAATGGTAATTCCTCCTCCTTTGGCATCTGCGCTTGCTTTTCGAGATGCTGTCGGATAGGTGCACTTGGTTACAGTCGCTTGAATGTCGACTGCCTGGCTGCATGTGCTTCTAACTTAATACAACAACAATATATGATAATGAAGGCATAGTGATGCCCTGTAAACCCCCTCATCAAAAATAGGATTTAATTAATTATTTTACTAAGATGAAACCACAACCCAAATCCCACGTACCCAAATTAGGGTATCAGTCTATACCAAACTTGTTATGCCACGACTCCTGTGTATCACCCAAAGAAATCTAGTTCTTTATGTTTCCGACGCCTTAGTAATTACCGAGTTGAATTATTAAATTAATTTAAACTTAAAGCCATTTTACCTCAAGCAAAACCAAACCAAGCCCGCATGCGCTTTCAAGTGGACCATTTCCATCCCAACAAGCCGGACAGGCCCAACCCTCGAGTCCAGCCCATAATCTCCACCACCCATATAAATATACATCTATTCACTCAAACCCTAGAATTTATATCACCATCATCTTCAAAGGAACCCTAGCTGATCCCTACTCGAACCGAGTTCCCCTCCCCTATTTCCGACCAGCCAACGCCTAAGGCCGCCACCCCAGCCACCGGCTCATCCCTCGACGCCGGACTTCCAACCCCGCCGCCAGCACCGAGATACCTATCCACCATCCCTACCATCCCAACCCGACCTTCCATCTATAACCAACCGCCGGCACCAAGACAGCCCTCTCCAGTCCCCGATCACCACGCTCAGGCAGACCCCGACCGCCCCTCGCGTCTGGACGACCACCCCCGCGCGACTCCACCCAGCAGTGCCGCTGTCGGAACAGCTACTGCTGCTGCGGTCCCTGCTTTGCTGCTTCAGCCGCTGTCGCGGACGCTTGCTCACCGGACGACGCCGGAGCCCCCATTCGCCGGAGTACGATCAGGCGGCGAGTAGAACCTCGTCCAGCCAGCAAGGTAAACGCCTATACTCCTTCCTCTTCGTATCGTGTTCGTATGTGAGCATCGTGTCGTCGCGTCGAGAGTTGTATTCTTGGACACAACTTAGCTAATCCTAAATTATATATATTATGGCATGATGATTAGCAAGAATTAGAACTCATCAATAACCAGCGAGTGCATTAATCTTGAGACCTGTCGTCAATGACCAGTATTTCACCTGGACCCTGGGCATAAATCCAGTATGTTAAGCAAGGAAATCAAGGACATAATTCCGAGCAGAGGAGAAGTAGTTGTCAAACCTTAACTCGATAGTTTATTATTGCAAGGCGCACGTTGACCAAAGCCAGAACACGGGTACACCCTAGCTAAGTGCACCTGTGATGCTGTATTTGGTCAGCAGTAAATCGACAACAATATCTAGGAACAACTTCATAATTACTTAAGTATTTTTTAGTGTCTGATATTGGATTGTTATATTATATTTTGTGTTTAGGACCTTTGGATCAGCTAGGAGACATTGCAGGAACCAGCTTCTGGCATTCCTAGCTTCAGGACACAGGCAAGATACCTTGCTATATTTACTGTCTAATTTAAATATGCATATGTTGTATTGTATTCTTTGCTTGTAATTTATACAACTGTGCGCGTCCGAGTTGTCTCGGGTGCATTCGACGGATATGTCGATGATTAGTATATATGGACTTAGCTCTTAGCAGACTTAACCCATTGGACGATACCCTGTTATTGTCTGAGACCTGACACCTTACACGGTCACTGAGACATCTTCATATTGGGATACGGGTTTGTGCACTCGACTAGCTATCGTTGCGTATAACCTACATCACGGTTAGTATGTAGTCAGGATATAATTTAGAGACTTGGCATATAGATACAGGGTATGCACGTCGAGTAGTCGACTTGCGTATCTACATTTAGGCGGGGAGGACAACTAGTAGGCGTATGGGGTACACACATTGGAGCCGTAGTCTCGGAGGAGCCTCGTATCCAATGACTTTTCCTTTACACTGATGCCACGTTCTTCGAAGCGATATGGACGATATACTGTACTGATGCCACTCTCTTCGGAGCATGGACGTTATGCCTACACCTACCTATACGCACCAGCGTTGTCCTCACATTGTATTCACTTAGATGGCTAGCACACCCTTATTGTATTTATTTTATTCAGTATTCATATATGGCATATTGTTTTCTTGTATCTTGTTACGTCCCTCTGAGGACCTGGTACCTTTCCAGATTTAGACGAGGCGTACTACCCCACCGTATAAGGCCCAGGGCAGGAGACGAGATTCGCTACAGCTGAGGAGTTGGAGGTGCAACCGTCAGAGTTTCCGTGACCAGTTGGTAGGCCTTCAGCCTAGTTTTGGTGTTTCATTATCTAGTCAGCCGATACTCTAGTCATTATCTTTATATCTCATTTCAGTACTTTATTTCGTCATAGTAGTGGGTTTGTTCCCACCAGACATTACTGGTTGTACTATGATATCTTGAGACTGGTATTTATCAACCAGCAGTTTATTTAGTGTTCTCACTCTTTATATTGTGGATGAGATTAGTTTACCTGTTATTGACTGATATTGGACATGTTAGTATTATAGGACAGCGTAGCACTCTTCATGGATCCATTAAATTGGGATATCCTCGGAGATGTGTCAGCTGGCTATTGCCACGTGGCCTGGTTCCATATATTTTGGGACTGGGGCGTGACATGGTTTTAGTGGTGGCCCATGCAGGTCCACTTTTTGCTTGTGGTATGGTAACATACCCAGCGAGCCGCAATAGGATAGAAATTATTAGGTCTCATCCACTTTTGATTCGTCTTTGAACTTCCTTCATACTGCTTCAAGATATCTGCATCCTGTTTGTTTGTTCTCGTACTCTTTTAATGAAGCTCTATCTCTTGCAGTAAGATGAATTTGTGCAGTGGACGAGGAACACCATGTGCCGCAGTACCAGACAACACCACTCAAGGAGATGAGGTACCCCAAGGGCAACCACCGCTACAAACCCCGCTGATACATTGGTACGAGACATCGCAGGGCGATCCTACACCGCGGCCTGAGGGACAGACTTCCTAGACGATCCCCACGCAGCATTGTAAGGGCCAGACTTCAGGAGCTACACCGATGCCACAGACTGAGAGGCCGACATCTGAGGAGACGCCTACTGCACAACCAGAGATTCTGCTACCACCACCACCGCCTCCACCTTATCCACCCCAGATGCTACAGCTAGATGGCCAGTCACAGATGCTTCAGTTCTTCCAGGGAATGATACAAGCACAGTGGCAGCAGACAGAGACATTGCGACAGAGTCTGATGGCAGTACTAGAGAGGACACCTGTCACGACACCAGCACCAGCACCTCCACCAGCCCTGACAGGTGGCACTGTTAGATGGTTCCGACAGATGGGACCAGATACCTTCTCAGGCAATGAGACTGCAGAACAGATCTCCGATTGGATCGCCAACACGGAGATGCTATTAGAGGCTTCACAACTGCATCCAGACCTTTGGATGACCGCAGTGAGGGCCCAACTAAAAGGCAACACCCATCACTGGTGGGATTCCATCGAGCGCAGTGTAGGCAAGAACCAGACTTGGGAACAGTTCTTAGAGTACTTTAATGCAAAGTATTTTCCAGCAACAGTCAAAAATGCCCTGTACTCCCAGTTTCTACATCTAGAACAGGGGAACATGACTGTTGACGCATATGAAGCGGAGTTTAGTCGCCTTAGCAGATTTGGAGCCGTTCTGATCCCCAATGATCTAGAGAAGGCTCAGAGATTCCACCACGGCCTCAATTTTGAGCTACAGAGATATACCACCGCACAAGTAAGGATTTCTTATGAGGAGGTCCTAGCAGAGGCGAGGATCCAGGAGGCCATTGTCAGAAGAGTTAGACGTTCCATCATGACCACGCCAGCTAGAGTCCAGCCTGGAGCAGGAGGACCCATCCGTCGTCCTGGAGCGCAGACACAACAGAGAGCAGCACCATATCCACACCAGGAACTTTTGACTTGCCACTTCTGTGGTAAGAGAGGTCACTTCGAGAAGGACTGCTGAAAGAGACTCGGGACATGCATGATTTGTGGAGCGAGCCAGCACCTTGTCAGAGATTGCCCATAGCGTAGGGAGGCAGCCCCACAGGCCGGACAAAGGCTAGCAGCACCAGCCCCGAGGATACTACCCCCACCAGGAGGCCAGCGTCCACCAGCACCCGGAGGATTCCAGAGGGGACCACCCTTGGCCCCACAGCAGGCACAGTTTGATCGGGCCCGACAGCAGGCAGGAGGCCAGAGACAAGGACAGGCCTTTGCATTAGCAGCTACCGAAGAGGAAACAGAAGGGGAAGCTATCACAGGTACCATTTTAGTCGCATCCTTACCTGCGACAGCATTGTTTGATTCTGGGGCTACATTGTCATTTATATCTAGTAGATTTGTAGCAATGCATAGAGTAGCGACTTCCCCCTTACCTAAGAGTTGGAAGATTCTTACCGGAGGAGGTATCGTGCCGGTTACCAGCACTATTAGAACGTGCTCGGTAGTCGTATGTGGTAGAGAGATGAGAGCGTGATTCCTGGTATTGCCTATGTCGTACTTTGATGTCGTGTTAGGCATAGACTGGTTAAGCCAGTATAACGCCCTACTGAACTGCCGGAAGGGTAGCGTCACTTTTAGACCACCAGATCAACCGGAGTTCGAGTACATACGAGGGACCGTCGAACAAGGAGTAGGACAGACAGCTGGAACTTGCATGGCTATGGAGCTTGTGCCCCCACCAATAGTTGCAGAATTCGAGGATGTTTTCCCCGAAGAATTGCCAGGCTTACCACCAGATAGAGACGTAGAGTTCACCATTGAGCTAGTACCAGGAGCAGCACCGGTATCTTCTAATGTGTACCGATTGGCGAAGAAGGAGTTAGACGAGCTGAAGCTACAATTGGAGGAGTTGCAGAGCAAAGGATTTATCCGACCGAGTGCATCGCCATGGGGAGCACCAGTATTGTTTGTACTTAAGAAGGATGGAACAGTACGTATGTGTATTGATTACAGAGCCCTTAATGCCTTGACTATCAAGAACAAGTACCCTCTGCCGCGGATTGACGATTTATTCGACCAGTTGACAGGAGCAGTGGTGTTCACAAAGATCGACTTGAGATCGGGTTATCATCAAGTGAAGGTGCGAAGATAAGACATTCAAAAGACAACATTCAGGACTCGTTATGGTCACTACGAGTTCTTAGTGATGCCTTTTGGACTGACGAATGCGCCAGCTGTATTTATGAACTTGATGAACAGGGTATTTCATCAATACTTAGACCGATTCGTGGTAGTCTTTATCGACGATATTTTGGTGTATTCGAAAAGCCACGAGGAGCACGAAGAGCACTTGAGACTAGTGTTAGAGACGCTGAGGAGAGAGAGACTTTATGCCAAGCTGAGCAAGTGCGAGTTTCTCCTAGATCGTATCGCTTTTCTTGGACACGTCATCTTAGGAGACGGTATCTTAGTAGATCCGGCGAAGATTTCATCTTTAGAGACATGGCCAACCCCTACCAATGTCTCAGAAGTAAGGAGTTTCCTAGGACTTGCCGGATATTGCCGGAGGTTCGTAGAGAACTTCGTAAAGATTGCAGAGCCAATGACCCGCTTGACCCGTAAGGAGCAGGAGTTCACTTGGACAGAGGAGTGTCAGAAGGCATTCGATGAGCTGAAGAAGCGCTTGACTACAGCACCCATCTTGACCATACCTTCTGGACCCGGAGGATTCGTAATCTACAGTGATGCATCTGGGAAAGGATTAGGATGCTTCTTGATGCAGCATGGAAAGGTTGTAGCTTATGCTTCTAGACAGTTGAGGACACATGAGAAGAACTATCCCACCCACGACTTGGAGCTTGCAGCGGTGATCTTTGCGTTAAAGCTTTGGAGGCATTACCTATATGGAGAAAGAGTGGAGATATTTACTGATCATAAGAGCCTGAAATACGTCTACACTCAGAAGGATCTAAATCAGAGACAGAGACGTTGGATCGAGGTGATGACAGACTTCGAAATAGAGCTACAGTACCACCCAGGAAAGGCCAACGTAGTAGCAGACGCATTGAGCAGAAGACCTATGGCATTCTTCTTGACTACCCAACAACATCTGTTGAGAGATCTAGAGCAGATGGGCATATAGGTTGTTATACCCGGAGTAGACGGACAGTTGTCGAGTTTCCAATTGCAATCGACACTAGTAGAGAGAATCAAGGCTGCTTTGCCGACAGATACCAGATTTCAGAGGCTCAGACAGAGGACAGAGGCTGGATTACAGACAGGACTACGGATACATGAAGACGGAACACTGAGATGCGGAGATCGTCTCTATGTTCCAAATGGAGAACTTCGACAGGAATTGATGTCAGAGGCACACAGTTCCACCTACTCCATTCATCCAGGAGGCACGAAGATGTACAGAGATCTAAGACAGTACTACTGGTGGCACGGAATGAAGAGAGAGATAGCACGCTTTGTGGCCAAGTGCCTGGTGTGTCAATAAGTCAAGGCTGAGCACCAGAGGTCTGCAGGATTGCTTCAACCACTTCCTATACCGGAGTGGAAATGGGAGCATATCACTATAGACTTTGTTACAGGCTTCCCGAGGAGTCCTAGTGGGCGCAATGCAGTATGGGTAATCGTGGATAGACTCACCAAGTCCGCACACTTTTTACCCTTTAGAGTTGGGCAATCGACGGAGGCTTTAGCAGATATGTACATGAGGGAGATTGTGCACCTACATGGAGTGCCAGTTAGCATCGTGTCTGACAGGGATACGAGATTTACGTCTTACTTTTGGCGGAGTATGCAAGAGAGTCTTGGTACTCGCCTAAAGTTTAGCACGGCGTATCACCCACAAACAAATGGCCAGTCGGAGCGCACCATTCAGACACTAGAAGACATGTTAAGAGCGTGCATGCTTGACTTCGGAGGATCATGGGAGGACCACTTATATTTGGTCAAGTTTTCCTACAACAACAGCTATCAAGCTAGCATTCAGATGGCTCCCTATGAAGCGTTGTATGGAAGGAAATATCGTTCTCCAGTATGCTGGAGTGATATAGGCGAGCGATAGATTCTCGGACCAGAGTTGGTTGTTCGGACGGTAGAGAAGGTAAAGAAGATCCAAGGACACCTTCGAGCAGCACAAGACCGACAGAAGCATTGGGCGAATGCGCATCGCCGACCCTTAGAGTTTCAGGTTGGAGATCATGTATTCTTAAAGATCTCACCTACTCGAGGGACTATCAGATTCGGAGGCAGAGGGAAGCTGAGTCCGAGGTACATCAGACCATTTGACATATTAGAACGCGTCGGGGAGGTTGCTTACAGATTAGCATTACCGCAGAAATTGGAAGGAGTTCACGACGTCTTCCATGTATCTCAATTGAGGAGGTACATACCGGATCCTAGTCACGTGCTTGACCATTCCGAGATCACGGTCGGCCCGAGCCTATCATATGAAGAGGAGCCTGTGGAGATTCTAGACAGAAGTGAGAAGGTATTACGAGGGCAGACCATCCCCCTAGTTCGTATTGCATGGAGGCATCATGCACCAGGCGAGTCGACCTGGGAACGCGAGGAAGATATTCGCCAGCGTTACCCCCACCTCTTCAAAGGCCAAGGTATGTGGTAGTATTTTAAATTCAGTCGTTAGTTCTTACCATACATATGTTTTAATTTCGAGGACGAAATGCTCTAAGGAGGGTAGATTGTAAACCCCCTCGTCAAAAATAGGATTTAATTAATTATTTTACTAAGATGAAACCACAACCCAAATCCCACGTACCCAAATTAGGGTATCAGTCTATACCAAGCTTGTTATGCCACGACTCCTGTGTACCACCCAAAGAAATCTAGTTCTTTATGTTTCCGACGCCTTAGTAATTACCGAGTTGAATTATTAAATTAATTTAAACTTAAAGCCATTTTACCTCAAGCAAAACCAAACCAAGCCCGCATGCGCTTTTAAGTGGACCATTTCCATCCCAACAAGCCGGACAGGCCCAACCCTCGAGTCCAGCCCATAATCTCCATCACCCATATAAATATACATCTATTCACTCAAACCCTAGAATTCATATCATCTTCAAAGGAACCCTAGCTGATCCCTACTCCAACCGAGTTCCCCTCCCCTATTTCCGACCAGCCAACGCCTAAGGCCGCCACCCCAGCCACCGGCTCATACCTCGACGCCGGACTTCCAACCCCGCCGCCAGCACCGAGACACCTATCCACCATCCCTACCATCCCAACCCGACCTTCCATCTATAACCAACCGCCGGCACCAAGACAGCCCTCTCCAGTCCCCGATCACCACGCTCAGGCAGACCCCGACCGCCCCTCGCGTCTGGACGACCACCCCCGCGCGACTCCACCCAGCAGCGCCGCTGTCGGAGCAGCTACTGCTGCTGCGGTCCCTGCTTTGCTGCTTCAGCCGCTGTCGCGGACGCTTGCTCACCGGACGACGCCGGAGCCCCCATTCGCCGGAGTACGATCAGGCGGCGAGTAGAACCTCGTCCAGCCAGCGAGGTAAACGCCTATACTCCTTCCTCTTCGTATCGTATTCGTATGTGAGCATCGTATCGTCGCGTCGAGAGTTGTATTCTTGGACACAACTTAGCTAATCCTAAATTATATATATTATGGCATGATGATTAGCAAGAATTAGAACTCATCAATAACCAGCGAGTGCATTAATCTTGAGACCTGTCGTCAATGACCAGTATTTCACCTGGACCCTGGGCATAAACCCAGTATGTTGAGCAAGGAAATCAAGGACATAATTCTGAGCAGAGGAGAAGTAGTTGTCAAACCTTAACTCGATAGTTTATTATTGCAAGGCGCACGTTGACCAAAGATAGAACACGGGTACACCCTAGCTAAGTGCACCTGTGATGCTGTATTTGGTCAGCAGTAAACCGGCAACAATATCTAGGAACAACGTCATAATTAATTAAGTATTTCTTAGTGTCTGATATTGGATTGTTATATTATATTTTGTGTTTAGGACCTTTGGACCAGCAAGAAGATATTGCAGGAACCAGCTTCTGGCATTTCCAGCTTCAGGACACAGGCAAGATACCTTGCTATATTTACTGTCTAATTTAAATATGTATATGTTGTATTGTATTCTTTGCTTGTAATTTATACAACTGTGCGCGTCCGAGTTGTCTCGGGTGCATTCGACGGATACGTGGATGATTAGTATATATGGACTTAGCTCTTAGCAGACTTAACCCATTGGATGATACCCTGTTATTGTCTGAGACCTGATACCTTACACGGTCACTGAGACATCTTCATATTGGGATACGGGTTTGCGCACTCGACTAGCTATCGTTGCGTATAACCTACATCACGGTTAGTATGTAGTCAGGATATAATTTAGAGACTTGGCATATAGATACAGGGTATGCACGTCGAGTAGTCGACTTGCGTATCTACATTTAGGCGGGGAGGACAACTAGTAGGAGTATGGGGTACACACATTGGAGCCGTAGTCGCGGAGGAGCCTCGGATCCAATGACTTTCCCTTTACACTGATGCCACGTTCTTCGGAGTGATATGGACGATATACTGTACTGATGCCACTCTCTTCGGAGCATGGACGTTATGCCTACACCTACCTATACGCACCAGCATTGTCCTCACATTGCATTCACTTAGATGGCTAGCACACCCTTATTGTATTTATTTTATTCAGTATTCATATATGGCATGTTGTTTTCTTGTATCTTGTTACGCCCCTTTGAGGACCTGGTACTTTTCCAGATTTAGACGAGGCGTACTACCCCACCGTATACGGCCCAGGGCAGGAGACGAGATTCGCTACAGCTGAGGAGTTGGAGGTGCAACCGTCAGAGTTTCCGTGACCAGTTGGTAGGCCTTCAGCCTAGTTTTGGTGTTTCATTATCTAGTCAGCCGATACTCTAGTCATTATCTTTATATCTTATTTTAGTACTTTATTTCGTCATAGTAGTGGGTTTGTTTTCACCAGACATTACTGGTTGTACTATGATATCTTGAGACTGGTATTTATCAACCAGCAGTTTATTTAGTGTTCTCACTCTTTATATTGTGGATGAGATTAGTTTACCTGTTATTGACTGATATTGGACATGTTAGTATTATAGGACAGCGTAGCACTCTTCGTAGATCCATTAAATTGGGATATCTTCGGAGACGTGTCAGCTGGCTATTGCCACGTGGCCTGGTTCAATATATTTTGGGACTGTGGCGTGACATGCCCTAGAGGGGACATCTCACATGTCGTAGCTGTCTCCCTCGCTTTGCGCTTGTGATTGATCACACTGTGCAAGTCAGGCGAGGGATGATTCACCATTGCACCTTACTTATGAGTATGGGTACACCGAGCCCATGAGTCTGTAGGTGGTATTTTTGCTCCCTGACCTGGGGTTTGTACAAGAACTTTCTTCAAGTCATCAGTGGAATACTTTTAACACGGACCTAGTCCACATGCCCCAACAGGATGGATGTACGGGTCAGTCTTGTACAACTTTTAGTCAGGGACATGCATAATAGTTAGCGGTGCATGCTAATGGTCCGTCAAATGAGCAGCTGCTTGAGCTTGGCGAGCTCGCACATCCCTAGACTTTCTCGTCATAGCACGTACTGGTACATAGTAAAAGGAGTCCAAATTCTTTTCTTCGTCAGAGTGGCGCATAACGTTGGCGCCGCAAGAGATTATGTCGAAGACAGAACCTTTTTTGTTGTCTAGCGTGCATACAACTATCTTCATGCACCTAGAGTTCAGAGCCGCATGCTTCTTCTTATGCGCCCCTCGTTGTGGGCGTATGGACCGTGCATCAACCCCCAAGATTCTGGCATCGTAGTGCTTTCCTTGGCCAGAGCTTAGGTGCTGGAAATTTTTCTCACCAGACGAGGCTACCCCAGAGACAGCCTGCATAGACGCATGACGTGCGTCTTGAGCAATAGGTAGAGATATGGGGGGCGCATGCTCTACAGTTGGGTGAGGTGCATTGGCCTTGGTAACCCATGTCCCGCGGGTCTTCTTAGGCTTTCTAGTCTTGGTGAAGGACCTGTGTTGCCCTCTGAAAGCATTTCCTCAAAGGGTTGTTGATCGAAACATATGACTAGCATCTTCTGGGTAGACCCCAGCTTTGCCGCGTTGGGTTGTGTCACTATCTTTTCATTGGTGGAAAAGTAGGTCCCAAGCAGAGTCGCCGTTCTTGTTTCAATACAAGAAATCTAAGTTATGCAAACTTGGTTTCGTATATTAAAAGCAAATAAAGTACAAAGAATCCTTAAACAAGTAATCTAAGTACAAAATAATTTTGGGGAGTGTGATGATGGAGATCGAGTACTGCAGCTGACTCCTTTACTCCATTGACAGTCCGACGACGAAGGAACTTGCTAGGTCTCTCGCTCACTGGCACGAAAGACAACAACTGGGCTCCTGAATGTGCTTTCTCTTCGTCTCTCTTTGTCCATGTCTATTATAGGAATGCATTTCTGCTATTTATAGCCATCTATACTGGATGGCTTATGCGCATGCATATGCTATGTGCCATCGTCCGGTGATCACATGGGCATCTTTAACAGAATATGGTTGTAACCGTGGGCGTATACCACGGTCAGGCTGCTATGTGGCATCATTTTTTAAATGCGGTTGATGAAATCTTGGTTGGGAGACGGGATTGTTTTGACCCATTGTGTGCATGACTTGGTCAACTCGATACGTGGTCAGCACTTATTGTTTAAAGATTTTTTCGGTTATAACAGAACGATCATGAAAGCTAATTGACCCCTGAGGGTGGGGTCGCAGAGAGACCTGGCAGTATGAATCTTGGTCGCATAAGGACTGGGGTGCATGGAGTCGAGGCCGCATACAGGTTCTTGTTGATACTGGACCTTATGAACACTTTGGTCGCATGCGGACTGGGGCGTATGGAGTCGGGGTCACATACAAGTTCTACCGTGAACACGTGGTACTGTACGTCTGACAGAGTCATTAATATGCTGATGTGACTTTCTACCTTTTAGTGTAACGCCTTTCTCACGATTCTCGAAGCATTCAGGGCCGTGTCAAAACTTTATGACAGGTAGTTAATGGTTTGTCAGAGTTTTATGCGACTCCCAGTTTCACGGATGTCTGGGCTGCATAGATGCTTTTACAGACTAGACGAGTCCCTTGGCCGCAAGGACTCTATGCGTCTCTACTTCACCAAGTCAGGTTTTGGAGGCACATCTTTTAGGCACACGAAACTCTGATTTCCATGCTTCTATAGAGGCGCTAGAGTATAGTGGGGTGATAAGACTTGTACCTTATCGTACTTACAATATAAAATATTGTATGGTCACGGACTACCCGTGCACGGTCTAGGTATTATTCCTCGAACGTGATCATCGGGGCACCTGGACAGTTCAGCCTATGAGGAATCAGAAGTGCTGATTGAGCACGGTATAGCGAGATATTTCACTGAGGCATTACAACCTTCCGGTGGATGGTATCGCTTGCCAAGATCGTGTTTTAACATGAGCATTTTTTGGGACCTACAGGTGAGGAGTTGCAACAAAATACCTTGAAAGTGTCGTCCATAGGTGTTGTGTAATAGTCCACTTTGGCGCTAGCGTCGCCAGTGACCTTCTCATCGATAAGATATGGTTGGATATGGAACGTTTCAGCCAAGAGGATGAATACCACATTGCCTCGATGCAAAAGTGTCACATCGACTATATTTAGAGTCGCTATTGAACAAGGTGACTCAACGGGTTTCAACCGTTGCATAAGCTATACAAGTATGGCATGCTTAGTTATCGTTGTGACCGAGAATACATGCTTAGTTACCGAACAATATTCGAATATAGCATGTTTAGCTACCGATGCGATCGAGTATAACATGCTTGTCTACTCAAGGAATTCAATGTTATACATGCGAACATGCTTACATAACTTCAATATATACTTGCGTAACATAATTTTTTGCTTTCGTATTGTTCCATGATATGAACTAAAATTCATCTAAGTTCTAAATAGAAAGATCACCATATAATCTGTATGCTTCACATGATTACTTGGTATCAATTTAGGCAAGTGGGTTATCCTGCTCACCAGTACAAGATGCTTACTTATCCCCCACCCACCCCCCCTGCGGTACGAAAGATCGCTCGGGCGTACCATAGGCGTTAGAAGCTCGAAATGGCAACATGCAGGTGTTCGACCGGGATGCTTGCTTGATATACGAAGACGTGATGTATGGAACGGTCAAAATCCTTTGTTAGCAAAAGATATCAATGATTGTTGTAAGCCAACTTGGCATATTCAATAGAGATATTCAAAGTCTTTATAACAGCTACAATTATTAATAAAAGAGATTCGCTTTGCATAATCTGTTTGTTTCATTATGACTCTATAAATCTTTCGCTGTAACTCAATATTTTCTATGAAAACCATTATAATTTATCTTCTTGCCTTGTGCATTGTGCAATCTAGGTATACACGGCATCACGTACAGGGGACGATTAATGACCCTACGGAGTCGAGACATGAAAATTATGCCACAACTCAAGAGGATAACTAGAAGAAGAGACTATATTAACATTTTTTATTCTAAGTTACAAGTTGAAGTTTGAACATCCATTCAGTACAAAATATTTTTTTGAAGTATGTCCCTTTATATGACATCACCATCTGACCATCGTTGATGTTCACCCTCAAGCCTACGTTACACAACAAACTTTATGAGATCAGGTTCTTTGATATCACCAGTACATGCTTCACATTTTATAGCGTCGGTGACTTTTTAGAAGTTAGATTCAGCACCATCATTCCTATCCCAAGTAGTTCAACTTGTGCCTTGTTCGCCATCAAAATCTTCTCGAAAGTAGGCTTGTATGTTGTGAACAACTGCCTCTTTGAGCAAACATGTCAGTATGCACCAGTTTTCATCCACCAGTCAGTATCGATACCAGTTTGAGTCAACCTACGCAATCATAGCAACCTTATTAGGCTTACCTTGCTCATTTGGTTTGGACTTGCATCTGTAATCCTTCTTGAAGTGGTTCTTCTTGCCATAGTTGAAGCAAGTCACATCAGACTTGGGCTTTGGCTTGAAAGAAGCCGACTTCACCTTCAAATGATTGAAGTCCTTCTTCTTGTTGTAAGAAGCCTTATGATTCTCTTTGGAGTCTCTAGCATGCACCATGTTGTCCTTGGCCAACTATTTGGACAATTTTTTTACCTTGAGTTGAGCCCTCAACTCATCTTCAACATGGATCAAGTGTAGTAGGAGTTCTTGATTGACCTTCATCTTCCTACGGTATATGTCCGTAAGGAATTTGTTCCACCCAGGAGGGATCTTGGAGACAATACCCCCCACAATGAACTTGTCTTCTAGGGGTATGCCTTCATCCTCAAGTTTTTGACGTAACTTGAGAAAATTCTTTGACTTGAGGCAATATGACCATGTCATCCTCAAACTGCATCTTGAAGAACTTGTCAATGATGTGAATATTGGATCTCTTCTCATCAGACTTATAATGCTTCTCCAGAGACTCTCATGCGTACTTAGCATGGACCGTCTTGCTGTATGATTTTGCCATTGAATCTTCCATGGCGTTCAGAAATAATAGTTTGCAGAGTTTGTTGTTCTCTCCTCTACTTTTGTTGCAGAGCAGTGGCCTCAGCAATCCTCCGAACATTATCAGTATCTGGAAGAGTAGGTTCAGGATCTGTCAACACAAAATCAACATTCACGAGTTGAAGATTAAGACTAATATTTTTCTTGTAGTGCTCCCCGTCGAACTTCTCAAGTTTGTTAAAACTTGTATCGAGAAGACTCGAACGATTGTTCTCCATCTTTATCGAATCTTGCTTTGAGATTGTTACTCCCGAGATAGATCAAAGATGGATCACAAAGGCCAGGATCAATGATTCACGCAAAATTTGCAGTATGCTCTTTGTTTGATCTTGAAGTTGTAGTCGAGAATAAGATATTCACGCAAATAAGTTTTCTCTATGAATAACTCGAATCCAATGAGAAATTATTTATATATATTCGGATTACAACTTGCAGAATATCAAAATCGTTCTTCCTTGCAAATGCAGTTGCTATTGAGATTGAACGTGTTATAACTTAGAATAAGAAAGAAGGAGAAGAACACATAATCAACAATCTTGCTGGGGGTGATGACAATCACCGTTGCTCAAAGCAAGTTCCGCTCTCTAAATGATCATCTTCCAGGAACCAGCAAGTTCACAAAAGAACTTGGAACGCTCGTAGTCACTTCTGTATCACAACTAGAACGGACTCTGAAAGTGGCAGCAACAGAGCTCTGCCTCACAATTTCGTGTGTCTCTCAAAGGAGGCACGAAGAGACTATTTATATAGTAGGGGAAAAACTCTAACCATAATCTTAGCCGTCATCCAAATCCGATAGGGATCAATCGAATAAAAACAAAATCCCAAAATCCATAACTGTTCAGATCTCGTAATATGTGACTATGCGCGCAATCTGCGCAGCCTGTGCATCTGAGCATACTCGCATGCGTGCAGCAGCACAACAGCCCATGCGCATAGCAGCGCATAACCGCATAGCCCGTATAACCCACGCAAAGTCCGCACAACGAGAAACATATGTGCACAAGTGTCATACAAAGTGCAAAGTGCAAAGTGCGCCATCAAAGTGCCACTTTGTGTCCTCCGCCTGTGTCCGACTAACTCCTAAGAGAATTTTTTCAAAGTGAGTGACAAAAATAAAGATTGTTCCTTTGAGGTTTAAACTTAAACCCTCTAGAAAAATCATCCCACATGGTCCATCACCCTATATGCATATGTCAATATAAAGCATAACTATATATTGGGATATACACTTTGGTTGTTTTTCAATGTGGGACTAAAGTTCCCAAAACAAATAGAAAATCCCAACATGACAATAATAATGAAATAGAATTTTTCTGTATTGTTCTAGAGAGAAAAATAAAATAGGTTTGTATTATCACATAACTAGCTTTATCTCCAAAACATTTACACGGTGCCCAATATATCCGTTGCATATATTATTTGATCAAATGAAAAATCTGAATTTATTTTCCAGAAATGGAGACCGAAATTTTGAAAAGTTGTGCACAAGAGTCTCCCAACCTCAACTACTGGTGCCACATAAGCATAGACTACGACATCGCCCAACATGTCAGAATAATCATAAAAAAGACTAAGATTGTGTTGATCTACTTGCTACACTATACTTGGTCGTGCATGCCAATTCGCCATAAGTTGTTGGGGGCTGGACTGTGGGTCTCCCTGCAATGGTTGGTGCCATCAACCTCCAAACATCTCCATGGCCCTCTTCTTTTGTGCCCAAGTCAAAAGTGAACGTCTGCTCGATACCTAATTTCTTCAGGCTACACTATTATATGTGACAGCTAAAGTAGTGCAACCATGTGTGGTTTACACGGAGCCAGTTATCCCAACTGCAACCACACATGGATAAAAGAAGGGAACAACGCCACTTGATCTGTTTCAAGTATGATGACCAAACAGGTTGTCCTTCATCTCGGATTTGTTGCTCTGATACTCTGTCTATGCTTAATCGAACCTGACATGTTCACGCATGACAGAGGAGGAGTGCAGTACTTTTGGTCAGTTAGAGACTACCTGTTTACGCACGATAGACGCGATACAGAAATTATGATTAGAAAATATTATTTTCAGGTTACAAAAATTATATAAAAGTGCCTAAAAAACAATATATATATATATATATATATATATATATATATATATATTACAACAACTTGTAAAAGTGCTGGCCGTGAGCTCAGAGCCCAGACGGACTTTTAAAATAGAACTTCCATATATAATATAAAATTAAATTAAAAATTAAAGTAAAAAGTAAATTAAAAAAAATTGCCACCAAGGATTGAATTAAGGACATATAGTGTGCAAGTATAATATAATAACCACTACACCACAATTATTTTGTGTTAAGGAAGGCCAAAATTACATACTAGTTTTATTTTAAATATAAGATTATTAATATATTTATGTCTAAACTGTTTTTTGGGCCCTTCTGGTCCGTGAGTCTTGGACGGTCGTTCTGGCTGTCCTGGGCCAGGGACGACCCTGACTTGTACAGAAATACTTATACGAAAATAAGGTTACAAACTGATTTAACTGAAATAGTAATCTTTAGAACAACAACTATGCAACACAATAGCTAACAACACGAAAGAAACAAAAATAGTGAAACTTATAAGAAGATAACACGTTCGGGGTGATGACTATCATCGTTGTTCAAAGAAGATTCGATTCTTTTTAGTCGATATGCTTCCAGGAACATGCAAGTTCGAAGATTCTAGAACGCTCTTTTGTCACCCTTTGTACGGACAGAACTTCGACTCTCGGAATACCCGAATGGACAATACTTCGTCGTTTCTGGTAGATGCTGATATCTCTCCTCACGTAGCATATAATCACTTAGTGTATATTGCAAGAGAGAAGAACTCGTGATTATCTAGGGGAGCCAAACCCTAGCAATCCACTATCCTTAATAAACAGTAAAATCGGAGAGTAACTCCCTATTAAATATGTGGTTACAATAATAATCTCCACTAAATGATAGTTACGTCCATGAAATAGTGAATAACCATTTCTGCAAGGGCAGCATTTTCGCTCAAGCAGCAACCGCACAGAAATCGTACCCCATTCGCTCTGTTGCATCCTACTACATATGCGCGTGCGACGCCCATGTGATGCAATATTGTGTGCATCAATTTGTGCCCTTCGTCCACTCCCTCGTTCGAGTCAGATTCTGAGTCCGAGTCACTAGGCCCCTCGGGGCCTAGTTCATGTGGTTGCCAGGTTTACAAAGATGGACTCAAAACATGAAAAAAAAATCGAAAATCACAATAATTAATGTTATCTTTGGTCTTACACAATCAAAAGACGATCTTGGATCTTACCACAACTAGAATAGAAATGGTAATTTTATAAACTGACTCAAGAAACAAAAACTTGCAACTTCAAAATACGAGATATAGAAAATTGTTCATCTCTTTGCAATTGCAGTTGCTGCATTGAGATAGAACTGAACAAAAAAAATAGAAGACAAAAAACATAAACAAAATCTCTTGCTGAGGTGATGATAATCATCGTTGCTCAAAACAAAAATTGTCCCTTATCGATAGTATGCTCCATGAAACAACAAGTTCAATAGATTGAACTTCTGGAATGCTTTATGTCACATCTGTGGAGAACTCGAACGGAACAAACTCGATGAACAAAACTTCGTTGATCTTTCGTGGTTGTTGCAAAAATCCCCACGTAACAGTATATCTCCCACTTAAATGAGTAGAGAAGAAAATATATATAGGGGAGGCAAACACCAAACCTTAATCAACTGTCGTCCTCCTAATCCCTGAAGATAAGCAGCAATTTAAACCGAATCCTAAAAGATAAGGACCGGCTTAAACTGAATATTCATAATATCTGCCAATCAACACAATTTTCGTGCCTACTTTGCACAGCTTTCACGCGCTTCATTCGTATGGAGCACATACACATAGCATCCATATGGAGCACTAAGAGGAACCATACGCATAAGACCTACATGTGACCATGTGCAACCGTGCAGCAACTCACACAACTCTCGCACCATATGTGTACGTGCGAAGTGCAAATTGTGACATTAAAGCACCACTTTGCGCCCTTCGCCAGAGCTCGAATCCGAGTCACTAAGCCCCTTTGGGTCTTAGATCCTAAGAAATTTTTTAAAGAATGAGTGACAAAAAAAATATTATTTTCATAATGCCTTGATTCTTTCCTTCTAAGAAAATACTCCACCATCTCAACTATATGGGCTACCACACCCCATGTGCACAAGTCAATACAGAGAAGAGCATTATATTGAAATACACACTTGTGGTACTATTCGATGTAGGACTATAATCCTAGAGTGGAAAATCAAAACCCTAATAATTCTTCACATATTTTAATATATGGACATAGCGTTCTTCATAGTGATTGTACATCATGCATTAGTATAGATGTCGCTTACGACATGAATATTCTCACATGGGTCAAACAATTGTAAGATACAAAATAAACTATACCTTGAATTCAGTACCATAATTGCTATCATTTCCACTCATATAATGACATCAGTTGTGCCTCTGGTCGCACATTAAAGGTCCTATGATGACATGGTATCTGTAATGCCCTGCTTTGTACGATACATTACGATGGTTCAGAAGGAAATGGTGAACCCATGATATCGAATTGACTTTGTGTATGGATCAATAGAAAAATAATAACATAAAGCGTGATCTAACCCTACAACGACGAAAACTATAGTTCACAATTTATACCTGAAAGAGATGAGAAGAAGGTTTCGATAAAGATAATATCGAACTTGACAATTTCCAGCAAACTCGATCTATCTGTGACCTCAAGATCTTTTGCCGTATTCTTTCCTCGGATTGGACGTCGTATGGGTAACAATCTTTCAATCTCTTTGGCCGACCTCCCCCCCCCCCCCCTCTCTCTCTCTCTCTCTCTCTCTCTCTCTCTCTCTCTCGCGCGCGCGCGCACTTGCTTACATGAAAAACTAATTTGAGAAAGATCTGCTGCTAATGCATATAACGGCCAGAGAAATAAAGATATGTATATATATAGGCTACGGTAGAGTACCTATGGAGAAATTAGGATTAGGTCTCCTAACGGATATGGGAATCTCACGTCTGAACACACAATCCAGGTCCGTTAACAATAGCTTGGTCCACTAAAGAGCTATTGTTGCACTACCTTCCTAATCCTAAATTACGTTATGGGCTCTTTCTTATTATATGCATGTTTATCTCCCTATGTTAAGATATCGTATGCCCATCGATTAAATTAACTTACTAACAACTATATTTTTCACGAACTATCTCATCTGCATGTTATCCTCTTAAATATTTTTTCTCATCATCCTCGGTGGGATGATGATCAAGGTTAGGACGTCTTCATATACCGAATCCCCTAGTTTGGTATATACGCAATGATTGTAATATCCCACTCTGTATGGTGCATTATGTTGGTGCTTTTGCCTTTGGACTATGAAAAATAGTCCCATATTGTCACGTTCCGATCTTCTACAGGATTGACCGTCCCCGCTAAGCGCGGATCACCGCACCAGTGCTCCCGCAGGACGATCGTTCCCATCAGGACGTGATGTCGTGTGAGCACAAGTCGTGCCCCCTGCAAGGCCATGATCCGAACAGGCGATGAAATAGCTAAGCCACAGAATCGCATAGATAGCCCGAATGCAGCGGAATAAGAACCGAACAGGCGATTGGTAACAAGTTCATATAGTCATCATAGCGAAAGCATTGAATGAACACAAGTATGAAACAATAACAAGCTCTTTATTGATAATCAATAATTATTACAAGCGGCACTTGGCCGAGATCACAAGTCGCTCAACTTTCTCTCTCTCTCAAATAATAAAGGCGTGTCAAGCGGCTTATAACTTGGGATAATACATAGACGATGTTCCAATATTATGTCATGTATTTGTGCGTCAGCTCTGGATGCAACACTCCAAGGCTCCAGAGCAAACTCAACGCCTTATCACGCACGAGGGAATACTCCGCACCGATCGAGGTTCTCCCGCACCCTGCAAGAAATCTGGTGGGTTATCAGTACATGAATGCACTGGTGAGGAGGCTTCTCGAGTCACGTCCTAGTCCCAAAATACGTAATACTAGGAATACGTAAGCATGCCAATCGTATGTATATGACAACTCCAATATATGAAAACCATAACACATATGTACGATGTATTATGAATAACGATTCACAAGTGGTATAAATTTATGTCATAAGCCACAAGGCATAACTAGATCTCATCCACAGAATTAAATAGAAATGAATAACCAATCAACTATATAACTGAATCAAGTATAAAATGCTTGATAAGAATAATTAGTTGGGTTGAGACAAATCCACTACCAAACTAGAATATAAGACAAACAAAATAAGTATATTTAATGATCAATAAGGCTCGAAGGGAAGACCTCATTGAAAGAGAGAGAAGTAGCAAGTCCTGATTCATGCTTCTGCAAATATTCATGATCATCTACACCTGGAAAGGTACCAGGTCTTCAGAGGGACGTACCAAGATACATAGAAGCAAGCCATATAAACTGCAGTAAGTAATTAAATATGCAAAGGGTTCTCTAACCACTTAATGTGCAATTTAGAAGACAACCTTCGTTCTTATGAACGAAATAGTTGGCTTATCATCACATCATGTACATATACTGCAAAACAATCGTATGCTATAAACATCTGTAACGTCCAACGACGTCAGAGGGTATCTGATATAATATTCACCAAAGTTCCATCCGGATACTAAGGCCACCGATTTGGCTATCTCATACGCTCAATGATTGTCCTCCTATTTATCCCCACACTGACCAAGTTATATCCACAACATGTCCAGTATTGTAACCGTATGAGGCACTAATACACTAGTCATAACAGTTACGTTCTAACCGTCACACATTTCTTACGTATTGGTAGCTAGTCGAATACGCAGTCCGTGTCCCTAATAAAATATCTTAACTCATGTCATGTGTGTTTTATGGTCCAAGGAGATATAAAAATACTCCACAATTAAGAGGTAGTCCTGTAAAACTAAGTCAACATGCATGACGAACACCGTCGTTTGCACCCAAGTCAACTTAGACGTACAATTTATATATAAAAATAATTTATGCAACAGTAAAATGAAATACTGAAATAAAAATAAACTGACAGTAGATATAGCAAGGTATCTTGCCTGGTGTCCAAACAGAGTTTAGACAATGTTCTGGCTGCAAACACATCAAGTCAACAGTGGCACAAAGAGAGAAATATGTACGAATATCTCCGGATGCTAAAATAAATATCACCAACTTTTCCAGAACAAGTAAGATAGTCAGAAAAGCCTATCCTTTCGTCCAATTTGAACACAAAGACAAAAATGATAATTTTGAGTTAAAGTGGGGTCCACATGTGGCCCACTTTGTACCAAAAAATGTGCCAGGGGTAAAGGTCTCTAAATGAAACAAATTATAGGTAAAATAAATATTATTTGATGATACGAACTCAATGGTATGTTCAGTTTTGGATTCCGGTGAGCCGATCACAATTTCGTCAGTCAAGTCAAACCGTGGGGCCCGCGAATAGGTGGCTCGGTCAACTGTCTCAAAATTGCGTAAAACTGGGGTGACAGGACCTACGTGATACCATGGATCCAATGGCACAAGTTTCATGGCGATCCGACGAGCGCATACAAAGTATGGTGGTTGTTTGCAAAAGTCGCGATAGAAAAACTTTTTACGGATGCGGGTTGATTCCGACGCGCACACACGTCCAAATCAACTTCTGCGAAAGCCCACACCTCCGGATATAACATACGTCCCTTACGGTGCAGCTGGTACACGGCGAGGTGGTCCCGTTTGGCGGAACATACTCCGTATCGCAAGATTTTAGTGTTTTAAAAATAAATTTTTGGTCATTTTGGAATCAGAATAATTCAACCAATAAGGCAAACTAATAAAAAATAAAAGAACAGTAAATTTTTTGGTTATATTGTAAAGAAGTTCTTTCAATTATATTTTGAAAATAATTAATGAGTTGGTAGAAAATTGGACATGAACATGGGTACTTGGACTGAATTTCTGAACTATTTTCGAACAGTTTTTCGGCAAACTTTCAGTCGATTTTTCAATGAAACTGGGTTCCTAAATTTGTTCCACTTAAAGAAATTCCTAGGGGGTTAGGTTGTGAGCGTGAACGGACAAACCATTCAAAAAATGAAACGAAGAATAGGGAGTTATTGTACCCCAAAGAGGGGGCCATGGATTAGTGCACAATCGTGGTCTGTCCGCGCGCGGGCGGCCTGTGGAGGGTGCGGCGGCCGAGGGGTCCGCCGGAGTAGGGGAAAGGCTGGGGTAGACTATGGAGAGAAGAATTTAGGATCGATTAGGGTTAGAATTTTGATGTAGTTATATATAAAGAGATGGGGAGGGGATCGCGGGTTCTACTAAGGGGTCGGGTAAGTTGTTGTTGTTGTTGTTGTTGTGGTTTATTGTTGTTATTATTATTTGTTGATGTTGTTGAAGTTTGTTTGCTGTGGGTGGTGGTGTTGCTTTTTATTTCCTTTCCTTTTCATTTGTTTTCCTTTCCTTTCTTTTTCTTTTCTTTCCTTTTGTTTTGTTTTTCTTTTCTTTTTTTTCATTTAATAAATAACTATAACTATAACTATAACTATAACTATAACTATAACTATAACTATATATATATATATATATATATATATATATATATATATATATATATATATATATATATATATATATACAAAAAGAATATATATGCAAATTAATAAATTCTTAGATTTTTTTATTACTTTGACAAATAAATTTTTTTTAAAATAAAAAATAGTTTTGTGAAATAATTTTAAATAATTATTTATGTAATTAATTACATCAAAGAATTTATTTCTTAATTAGCTAAGTAAATAACTAAAAAATTATCCAATAATTAAATAAATAAGATAATAAAATAAATAAAATTACTGAAATTGTAAATTAGAATTAGGGGGTTTAAATCTTGCCCGCTCGATAAATCCAAACACGATATATTAGTTCTGTGCGCCATCAATTAAGTTATCTTTCTAGTCTTGCCTTAGGATCAGTTTTATGACAATGATGTAACGTCTAACTCGTGTTGCGGTGCGCCATGCGATACAAGAGAAATACGACAAAACTTACCAACTTGCCATTTGTCCTTTCCTGTCCAATCCATGAAACCAAGTTAACCAACACAAATATATATATGGAAACCAAGAATCGCATAAGCAAACACAAGTGTTACTAACGTATTTTTGACTCAGGTGAATGACATACATAAATTTGTGATACTCATATTACTTCGTGACTTAGGTTATACAAATTTCTCAGATGTCTTATACTCAGATTTTTCAAGTGCGTTTAGAGGTTCATATTTTATGGTTCAATTAACGATCTACACGCAGAGTGCGCCATACATTCGTTACTTACCTCAAGTCCATACGAGCCAATACGCGGGTTGCTGCCACGTATACAATGATTCCTGTAATGATACTTGATGATACTTTAATGAGACTTCAATGATACTTTTTAACAACACATTCATATTGCTTGACGTGCCATCATGGACTATAGTCCGGGCGGACGACGGTCGTTGCAGTGCAGGTGGCGAACCCTACTACAAGGCCCCGTATCCCCCGTGTTGATGTTGCTAGCTGACTATGAGACATTCCTGTCTAGATTGGATCGGCCCTGGTGTCCCGACGTATCATTCGCAGGAACCATAAATCGGTGTACAAGCAGTCCATGACCATTGACGATCAACACTAAGATTTTATTATATGCAACATTTTAAGACCTTTGAATGAACATAACTACTTGACACAATGCGAATGCATATACTCGTTCAGAAATCTCATGATCAGGTGCATTCTATTCAATGCATAGTTATGCTGATATTTTACTACTTATTGCAGCTTCCATTTCGGAAGATGCCGTGGCGACTCAAAGGTCCCGAAGTCTTTTCATGTTTCTATTACTTGGCTCAAAAATGACTAATTTGATATTCATCATGCCTCAGGTAGGTAAACCATGTTCTGTGTTGTGCTTCTATACCGTGGCATTATCTATATGATAAGCATTGCATATAAGATAGATAGCATAAGAACATCAACTCGACTAGTTCTAGAAAATAAAGCGGAGTCGACTTGCATGGAGCTAAGGTAGCATGCAAGGGTCTAATTATAAGCCAAGTTTTATTTCCATATTCTAACACAAGTAATACATGATGGGATTATTTTCTTAGCTAGGTGTGTTGTATTCTTTATTAGCATGCAAGAGGTGATTCGCCAAGTGACTAACATGTCTCGCAAGTATTTTTAAGTGTGCAGGCTAAGCAAAGACAGGTTCATCGTAGCCACCCACCTTAGCGATATTTTATCTCGGCTAAGCGATACTCCGAGCGCGTATTTAAAATTTTAAGTCTGAACTCCTGAAGGGCAAAGTCTGAATCCTTTGCCTCAAGCGAGACTTATCGCAAAATAAGGTGGGTCGGGTTGTCGTACTTGTGCTATTTGAATCGGCTATCTGCATTGATGCAGAGCGGGTCGTTACATTATACACCACTCAGAACAAGTATCATCCTCAAGACTTCCTGAGCGCGAACCATTCTATCGTACACTATCGAATCTAAATCAATCATAATACTTTGTATCACTTAGACCCGGTCGAACACAACTTTCTACTCGTTTCTCTCGTTTCGTATTGCATGCGTGATGGGTCTATTTTATTGAATGTCTCTATCACCCGATCCAAGTTGGTTATATTACTCGAACGTTGTATTCTCTGACTCGGTCTCTACTGCGCCTTAGCGCGAAACTTATATCACTTAATACGGGGTAGGATCTATTGTGTACGATGATCTTAGGCTGAGGCCAACTTATCCAAATCGCTATACTCGTCTATGTGAATCTAACATATTCACTTGCACTAGCATTCGAGATCAGCATATCACGATTCTCGATCATGCACATATTTAAGGCGTCCCCCAAACAAATGTGATGAGAACATAAAATTTTATATTTTTATTCTTTAATGTATACTCATTTATGCTCATTTGATATCTAAAGATACTCATTATTTTTATATTTTGATCTAGGATGCAATTGGAGTCACTAAATACAAAACAGAGCTAATTATCAATTCTAGATAGTTCTGACACCTTGTAGGAAAATGGTCATAACTTGCTCATCCAAAGTCCAATTGAGCTGATACAAATTGATTCTGGAATCTAAGTGATAGATATACAATTTTGCTATTTTGATTTTTTCGAGATTCTGGCTGCATCATAGACCAAATCAGGCTTGAAGTTGAGTCAACTATATTGTGCACGAAAAGTGGAGCTGAATTAACCATTTCCCAACTTGTTCAAAGATTTTATTTTATTGTTTGGGTTGTTGTAACTCTTAGAGGATTTGTGAGAATATATTGTGATCTTCAAACAACTAATTTAGAGTGTATAAAAGGGGTAGAGATCAGGAGGAAATGGAGAACAACCCACAACTCTTCTTCCTCTTCTCCAATTTTCTTTTGAAGTTTTCATGAACGTGCAGAGCTAAAAGTCTTGTTGGTCGAAGGAAACAGAAGCCTTGAAATCAATAAACTTGTGAGATCTAAATTATTTCATATATTTGATTTATGCTTTGAGTATTGAATATTTTTCTATGCCTACATTCATGATTGTTTTATTTAATTACTAGGAGGCCTACTAGTCTATTATCTATTTTGATCTACTGCTAAATTAGACATCAAATCCGTAATTGTTGGATTTTTCTAATTTGTAAAGCAACCAAGATTTAATGAACTGCTTTGGTTTATTAGATCTTAGAAGAAAAACTTTTGACAAAATTAAATGCAACCGCTTGTGCTTGTATTATTTTGCTTCATCGATCTCTTGGTTCTTTAATAAATTACTAGATTAAATCTTCAGCGCTTGTCTTGGATTATTTAGTAATTAAAGCTAACTAGATCACTTGTTTCTATTTATCTAAGCATAAGAGAGATAGGAAATACTTCCAACGGTGAATATTCAAAGTATGATAATTTATGTTTGCATCAATGATCAATTTTAAGATTCCAATGGTGGATGTTGACTGAGACCAACATTTTTTCCATTGATTGTTTTAATACTTTAATTGTTTTTAGCTCTTTTTAATTTGCTTTGATCCAAAACTCTCTGCCCCCATCTTATTTCACATAGTATAATGATCAAAATAATTACTCTTCGTGGGAACGATCCTTACTCTCACTACTACATATTATTTCAAGAGTAAAGATTTTATTTTTGGGTGCCTACGACAGCATGCCAAATTTTGGCGCCGTTGCCGGGGAGTAATTTTAGTTAATTTTTGTGCCTTTTGTGATCTTTTCTTATAATTAAATTATTTTTGTTTATAAGCAAAAAAAAAGAAAAAAATTATTCTCATATACTTTTTTGGATTACTTGATATCATTTTATTACTTGTTTATGATTGCAACTCGATCTTCTAATCAAAGTAATTTTCAGAGTGATCCAGAAATAGAAAGAACTCTGCGCAGGTTAAGGAAGGAAGTTCAAAGAAACTCTAACGAGAACGACCCTGCTACGGATTCCTTACTCTCTTGCAACGGATTCCTTACTCTCTTGCAAATCTAATACTAAAGAAGAGGAAGTCATGGCTGCAAATAAAACTTGGAAAGAACTTGCAGCTCCTGATTTAAACCAACACCCTTTATGCATTACATTTCCTACTTTAGATGCTACTACTAGTTTTGAATTAAAATCTGAACTAATACATTTATTACCCACTTTTCATGGCCTTGCAGGTGAAGATCCTCACAAGCATCTAAATGAGCTTCATGTGGTATGCACAAATATGAAACCTACGGGGGTGTCCGAAGAGCAAATCAAATTAAGAGCCTTTCCGTTTTCTTTAAAGGATTAGGCTAAGAATTGGCTCTATTATCTACCCTCTGGGAGCATTGTAACATGGAACGAAATGAAGATACTATTCTTGGAGAACTACTTTCCCGCTTCAAGGGCGGCCAATATCCGAAAAAAAAATTGTGGGGTGAGGCAACACAATGCAGAGTCTCTCCACGAATACTGGGAACGTTTTAAAAAGTTATGTGCAAGTTGCCCCCATCATCAAATTAGCGAGCAGCTACTTATCCAGTACTTCTACGAAGGCCTTCTACCAACTGATTGAAGCATGATAGATGCTGCTAGTGGAGGAGCTTTGGTAGATAAAACTCCTGAGGCCACAAGAAATTTAATTGCAAATATGGCGATAAATTCTCAACAATTTGGCACTAGTTTAGATCTTCCATCTAGGCATGTTAACGAGGTAAATATTTCTTCCCTAGAACAACAAATTGCTAGTTTAACGTCTCTTGTTCGTCAAATGGCTGTAGGTAACATGCAAACAACAAAGGCTTATGGGATTTGTTCAGTAGCAGGACATCCAACTGACATGTGTCTAACTCTTCAAGAGGAGTCCAATGAACAAGTGAATGTGGTATGTGCTTTTCCTGGACAACCGCAAAGGAAGTACGATCCATATTCAAACACTTACAATCTAGGATAGAGAGATCATCCCAATTTCAACTATGAAAATCCACAAATAAATCATCCTGTCAATCAAAATCGCCTAAGTTACCAACAGTACAAGCAGCCATATCCTAAACAACAACCAAACTTCTAACTCTGGTATTTCTTTAGAAGATATTGTTAAGTCTCTTGCCACTAATAATTTATAATTTCAACAGGAGACAAGGGCTAGCATTCAAAGCTTGGACAATCAAATGAGCCAAATGGCTACAACAATTAATAAGCTAGAGGCACAAAGTTCTGAAAAACTACCATCTAAAACGATAGTAAATCCCAAAGAAAATGCAAGTGCAATCGTTTTGAGAAGCGGTAAAGAGGTTGACATTCCAGTAAAAGAAGCACCTGCGACGTCAAAACAAGAAGAAGAGAAAAGCACCGTGGCAGACACGAACGTCCCCAATGATGATGAGGTACCCAATTGTAAGTTTACATCCCTTTGTGATTATAAGCCAGTACCTCCTTTTCCTCAAGCTTTAACAGAAACTAGAAAAATTGAACAAAATAAGTTATATGAGACTTTTCGTATATGTGAGGTAAATATTCCACTTTTAGATGCTATCAAACAAGTACCTCGCTATGCTAAATTTTTAAAAGAATTGTGTACAATAAAGAGGAAACAAAAGCTTAAAGGATATAAAAAGGTAAAAGTTGGGAAGAGTGTTTCTGCAGTAATTCAAAGAAAACTCCCTACGAAATGCAAAGATCCTGGAATGTTTACTATCCCTTGGAAGATAGGTAACAATAAATATGAGAAAGCCATGGTAGATTTAGAAGCTTCTATCAATGTCATGCCATATTCTATATATGAATCTTTAAATCTTGGACCTCTGAATAAAACTGGTATTGTAATTCAATTGGCTGATAGATCTAATGCCTATCCTAAGGGAGTAGTCGAGGATATTCTTGTACAAATTGATAATTTAGTTTTTTCTGCTGATTTTTATGTGCTTGATATAGAAAATGGCGATCAAACTGCTCCAATTTTATTAGGAAGACCATTTTTAAAGACATCCAAGAATAAGATAGATGTTCGTAGTGGCACACTTACTTTAGAATTTGATGGTAAAATTATTAAATTTAATATTTATGATGCCATGAAATATCCGGATGATGATAATACTGTTTATTCTATTGATGTGGTTGATTCTTTAGCACAGGATATTTTTGAACTTGATGGCAAAGATGTATTGGAAGTGGCCATTAGTGAGCATCTTGAAAAAGAGCGTAAGGAGTTAGCTTTAAGTTCTGATTTGCAGGAAACTGTTGCAGCATTGAATAATTTTTCAAAAATACAACAATCAGGTAACGTTTCTTATATTTTATTACCAATTTCTAACAAGAGGCCTTCACCCTCTATTTTGCAGGCTCCTATTCCAGACTTGAAGCCTCTCCCTAGTAACCTCAAGTATGTATTCCTTGGAGATGGAGGAATATTACCAGTGATCATCTCCAATAAACTTAGTGCACCACAAGAAGAAAAGCTTGTTCAGATCCTTAAGGAGCATAAGACGGCTATTGGTTGGACAATTGCGGATATAAAAGGAATTAGTCCGTCTACATGCATGCATCGCATCTTACTTGAGGAAGGAGCAAAACCTTCCCATCAACCGCAAAGAAGATTGAACCCACCCATGATGGAGGTAGTAAAAAAGGAGTTCCTAAAACTTCTTGAAGTTGGAGTGATCTATCCTATTTCGGATAGCCAGTGGGTTAGCCCGGTGCAAGTGGTTCCTAAAAATACAGGTCTAACTGTCATAAAGAATCAAAATGATGATTTAGTTCCCACTCATATCCAGAATGGGTGGAGGGTTTGTATAGATTATAGAAAATTAAATGCTGAAACCCGAAAGGACCACTTTCCTTTACCTTTTATTGATCAAATGCTTGAAAGGTTAGCTGGTTATTCTTACTATTATTTTCTTGATGGTTATTCAGGTTATTTTCAAATTGCAATTGCTCCGGAGGATCAAGAAAAGATAACTTTTATATGCCCATTTGGAACTTTTGCATATCGTCGCATGCCATTCGGTCTTTGCAATGCACCAGCTACTTTTCAAAGGTGTATTATTAGCATATTTTCAGACTATGTTGAGCATATTATAGAAGTATTTATGGATGATTTCACAATTTATGGAGACTCTTTTGATAAATGCTTACATAACCTTACACTTGTTCTTCAAAGATGCATATAAACTAATCTTGTGTTAAACTCTGAAAAATACCATTTTATGGTTAACCAAGGTGTAGTTTTGGGTCATATTATTTCATCTAAGGGAATTGAGGTAAATAAAGCCAAAATTGATATTATTCAATCTTTACCTTATGCCACCAGTGTGCGAGAAGTTCGTTCTTTTCTTGGACATGCAGGTTTTTACCGAAGATTTATCAAAGACTTCTCCAAAATAGCGTTACCCCTTTGCAAGTTGCTACAAAAGGATGTAGCTTTTGAATTTGATGAAGCATGTAAAAAGGTATTTGATACACTAAAGAAACTATTAACTTATACCCCAGTTATCCAGCCCCCTGACTGGAACGTGCCTTTCGAGATAATGTGTGATGCAAGTGATTATGCAGTAGGTGCTATTTTGGGTCAAAGGATTGGAAGAGCATCTCACGCCATTTATTATGCTTCAAGAACTTTGAATGAGGCACAAAAAAATTATTCTACTACTGAAAAAGAACTTTTAGCTGTTGTTTTTGCTTTAGAAATTTTTTGATCTTATTTCCTTGGTACTAAAGTCATTGTTTATTTTGATCATGAAACTCTTCGCTATTTCATGACGAAGAAAGAGGCAAAACCAAGGTTAATTCGATGGATACTTCTTTTAAGTGAATTTGATTTGGAGATCAAAGACAAAATAGGGACAGAAAATCGTGTTGCAGATCATTTAAGTCGTTTAGTTCATATGGAGGATGAACTTTGTCTACAAGAAACGTTCTCTGATGAGCAATTGTTTGCTTCAAGTGTGAAATTGTCTTGGTATGCAAATATTGTAAATTATTTGGTTACTAATATGTTTCCTTCTGTCTTGTCAAAGGCTCAAAGAGATAAGATCAAAAGTGGTACCAAATACTATGTATGGGATGACTCATACTTGTGGAAGCACTGTGCAGATCAAGTGATAAGAAGGTGCGTTCATGAAAATGAAATTATTTCAATTATCACCTTTTGTCATTCTTATGCATGTGGAGGACATTTTGGAGCGAAGAGAACGGCAAAAAAAGTATTATAATGTGGTTTCTATTGGCCGTCTTTATTTCGTGATTCATATTTTTTTTTGTAAAATATGCAACAATTGCCAAAAGATTGGTAATATATCTCAAAGGAATGAAATGCCACAAAATCCTATACTATTTTTTGAAATTTTTGATATTTGGGGCATCGATTTTATGGGACCGTTTCCAGTATCTTTTGGTTATGTTTATATTTTTCTTGTTGTTGATTATGTATCAAAATGGGTAGAAGCTAAAGCTACTAGGACTGATGATTCTAAAGTTGTTTCAGATTTTATCAAATCCAACATATTCTCCAGGTTTGGGATTCCAAGAGCCTTAATAAGTGATCGAGGCACTCACTTTTGCAATCGAACCGTGGAGACGTTGCTAAGAAAGTAACATGTGACCCACAAGGTGTCAACTGCCTATCATCCACAAACTAGTGGACAAGCAAAAGTGTCAAATAGAGAGATCAAGTCCATCATTGAAAAGACGGTCAATCCAAGTAGAAAAGATTGGATTTTGCGCTTGGATGATGCTTTGTGGGCGTATAGAACTGCATACAAGACGCCTATCGGTATGTCACCTTACCGGTTGATGTTTGAAAAAATATGCCATCTTCCTGTTGAGTTAGAACACAAGGCTTATTGGGCTATCAAGAGTTTCAATATGAAGGCATATGAAAATGGAGAACATAGGAAGTTACAACTACAAGAGTTGGAGGAAATTCACAATGACGCCTATGAGAATGCTCGAATTTATATAGAGAAGACGAAGGATTTTCATGACAAGATGATCTCTAGTAAGGTGTTTCAAGTTGGTCAAAAAGTCCTTCTATACCAGTCACGACTTCGTCTATTTCCAGGTAAATTGCGTTCTCGTTGGATTGGACCTTTTATTGTTACTAATGTTTTTTATCATGGTGCAGTTGAAATTCAAAGTTTAGCAACTTTCAAAGTATTCAAGGTAAATGGCCAAAGGCCCAAGCTTTTCTATGAAGGTTTCAAAGTAGAGAATGTGGATGAATTGGACCTTGAGGATCGAACTTGTACCAATTGAAGGAGGAAACATCCACGACAATAAACAGAGGCAACCCAAGGGGAGTTTGTTCTTATTCTTATTCTTATTCTTTCATTTTTTTTTATTTTGCCTTTTTATTGCATTTCACCTTACATTGGGGACAATGTCAGTTTTAAGTGTGAGGGGGGGTTACTTTATTTTAAGCATTTTTAGTTCGTTGTTTTCAAAAAAAAAAAAAAAAAATTTAATAAAAGAATTTTGTTTGTTGGTTTTTAATGATTTTTGGTTGTATATGTCATGAGTAAGATTCAACTAAATTTGAAAATTTTATAACATGATTGAATAAGTAATTTTTTTTCAACTTAGAATTAATTAGTCTAGTTATTTTTAATTGAAAATGGTAGTATCTAAATTGATAGACAAAAGCCAGTGAGGATTTGAGCCTTTAGACTGAATATCAGTCTCATTATTTTTTCATGAGAGATATTCTTCCACTGATTTGTTTCTCTAGAACTTGCTTTGATTCTCTTCGAGATCACATTAACACATGCATGCATGAACATGATTAAGGCCATCTTTGTTATGCGTTACATAAGCCAAATAGCCCACCTTTTAATTAATTTTCTTTTTGTTGAGCCCTTTGAGCTTTATTGTCTTTTTCTTGGTATACCCACATTACAAGCTTTCAACCTATAATATTTATACCTTTATCCAAGTCGCAAAGCTAGTAGAGCATTGTTGATCATTATGATATGTATGGGTGTACAAAAAAATAAGTGTGGGGGTGTCTAAATTTGTGGTTTGGTTACAACCAACAAAATGGAACATATTTTCATCCTAAAATTTTCAAAGTTCCATTATTGTTAAAAAAAAATGGTGGAAGTTGTTTTGCATTGTTTAAAAGCCAAATTGAAGAAGTTGTTAAATGGAGTGATTGATTTTACATGTTTTATATTAAGCTTGAGTTGATTCATTTTTGCTCCACTAGTTTTGATGGCTTTTGAGCTACACTCTCAAATATATCCCACCTTAATCCTAAGCCACGTTACAACCCATAAAAAGTCCTTATAATTTATGTTGTGCATGTGATCCTAGTGGTGGAGAATGAAAAGATATGCAAGCTTATGGTAGATCATTTCTTCTGGAATGAATTTGAGTGAAATATATACCTCCAAACACATGAGAGTTGAGTGTTTATTCCCGTGAGGGTCTACCTATTTAGTTTACTCCATTTTCAAGTAAAAATATCTACTAAGTAATTAGAAGTTGTTTAAGAATATATGTTCATGATATGTTATGAGTTTTGAAGAGCTTGGTTATTTTTTATTTATGACATTGCAACCTTATTTTCTTTTTGGAAAAATAAATTAGAGTTTCGTCCGAGGACGAGCAAAGGTTAAGTGTGGGGGTATTTGATGAGAACATAAAATATCATATTTTTATTCTTTAATGTATACACCTTTATGATCATTTGATGTCTAAAGATACTCATTATTTTTATATTTTGATGTAGGATGCAATTGGAGTCACTAAATGCAAAACGGAGCTAATTATCAATTATGTACAGTTCTAATATCTTGTAGAAAAATGGTCATAACTTGCTCATCCGAAGTCCAATTAAGCTGATCCAAATTGATTCGGAAATCTAAGTGATAGAGGTACAATTTTGTTGTTTTGAGTTTTTCGAGATTCTAGCTGAATCATAGACCAAATCAAGATTGAAGTTGAGTCAACTATGTTGTACACGAAAAGTGGAGCTGAATTAACCATTTCCCAACTTGTTCAAAGATTTTATTTTATTGTTTGGGTTGTTGTAACTCTTAGAGGATTTGTGGGAAGATATTGTGATCTTCAAACAACTAATTTAGAGTGTATAAAAGGAGTAGAGATCAGGAGGAAATGGAGAACAACACACAACTCTTCTTCCTCTTCTCCAATATTCTTTTG
The DNA here is from genome assembly GCA_036927795.1 of Iris macrosiphon. Lineage (NCBI taxonomy): Eukaryota > Viridiplantae > Streptophyta > Magnoliopsida > Asparagales > Iridaceae > Iris > Iris macrosiphon. The sequence goes on along the minus strand of JAYESA010000001.1, from coordinate 142,218,673 downwards.
AAGTTTTCATGAATGTGCGGAGCTAAAAGTCTTGTTGGTCGAAGAAAACAGAAGCCTTGGAATCAATAAACTTGTGAGATCTAAATTATTTCATATGTTTGATTTATGCTTTGAGTATTGATTATTTTTTTATGCCTACTTTCATGATTGTTTTGTTTAATTACTAGGAGACCTACTAGTCTATTATCCATTTTGATCTACTGCTAAATTAGACATCAAATCCGTAATTGTTTGATTTTTCTAATTTCTGAAGCAACCAAGATTTAATGAACTGCTTTATTTTATTAGATCTTAGGAGAAAAACTTTTGACAAAATTAAATGCAACCGCTTGTGCTTGTGTTATTTTGCTTCATCGATCTCTTGGTTCTTTAATAAATTACTAGATTAAATCTTCAGCGCTTGTCTTGGATTATTTAGTAATTAAAGCTAATTAGATCGCTTGTTTCCAATTATCTAAGCCTAAGAGAGATAGAAAATACTTTCAACGGTGAATATTCAAAGTATGATAATTTATGTTTGCATCAATGATCAATTTTAAGATTCCAATGGTAGATGTTGACTGAGACCAACATTTTTTCCTTTGATTGTTTTAATACTTTAATTGTTTTTAGCTCTTTTTAATTTGCTTTGATCCAAAACTCTCTGCCCCCATCTTATTTCATATAGCATAAAGATCAAACTAATTACTCTTCGTGGGAACGATCCTTACTCTCACTATTATATATTATTTCAAGAGTAAAGGTTTTATTTCAAGAGTAAAGGTTTTAATTACTCTTGGCGCGGGATACTCAACACAACTTAGCCGAAAGGTTATGTGCATAGCTATCCGTCTGAACGATATTCTATCTCGCCTACTAACCCACTTGGTAATCACGTATAGGTATTCAGGTTCACACATGACTTACAAATTTTAAGCACGAGTCTATTCCCACGAAGTCTGACACAGGTCGACACAAAGGCCTTCGTATTACTACCACGTTCAAGCAACCATATCATTCACATGCACTTTCAAAAATATTTAAACTCATTGTATGGAATACCCCGTTGGAACATTGAGAGAGTGCGTCTGTAACATAACCCATGAACAAGCTTTCAAAACTGAGAAAATTGATACGAAGTCCAAGGACGTAAAGCTATGCTCTGATACCAATAAGTCACGTCCCAATTTTGTGCAGGATTGGTTGTCCCCGTTAGGCGCAGATCACTACGCCAGCGCTCCCGCAGGACAATCGTTCCCATCAGGACGTGTTGTCGTACGAGAATAAGTCGAGACCGCACAAGGCCATAATCCGAACAGGCGATAAAATAGCTAAGCCACAGAGTCCCATAGATATCTCGAATGCAGCAGAATAAGAACCGAACATGCGATTGGTAACAAGTTCAAAGAGTCGTCATAAAAGAAGCATTGAATGAACACAAGTATGAAACAATAACAAGCTCTTTATTGATAATCAAAAATTATTACAAGCGATGCTAGGCCGAGATTACAAGTCGCTCAAGCTCTCTCTCTCTCTCTCTCTCTCTCTCAAATAATAAAGGCATGCCAAGCGGCTTACAACTTGGGATGATACATAGGCGATATTCTAATATTATGTCGTGTATTTGTGCTTCAGCTCCTGATGTAAACTCCATGCCTTAGCATGTACGAGAGGATACTCTGCACCAAACAAGATTCTTCCGCACCTTATAAGCAATCTGGTGGGTTATCAGGACATGAATGCACTGGTGGGGTGGCTTCTCGCTCGCTCAATAAATCCAAACATGATATATTAGTTCCGTGCACCATCTATTAAGTTATCTTTCTAGTCTTGTCTTAGGATCATTTTTACGGCAATGATACAACGCCTAAATTGTATGGCAGTGCGCCGTGCGATACAAGAGAAACACGACAAAACTTACCAACTTACTATTCGTCCTTCCCTGTCCAATCCATAAAACCAAGTTAACCAATACGAATATATATAAGGAAACCAAGACTCGCATAAGCAAACATAAATGTTACTAACGTGTTTCTGACTCAGGTGAACGATATACACAAATTTGTGATACTCATATTACTTCGTGACCCAGGTTGTACATATTTCTCAGATGTCTTATTCTCAGATTTTTCAAGTGTGTTCAGAGGTTCAGATTTTATGGTTCAATTGTTAATCTGCAAGCAGAGTGCACCGTACATCCGTTACTTGCCTCAAGTGTCATGTCCCAGTCCCAAAAATACGTAGGACTAGGACACGTAAGCATGCCAGCCGCATGGATATGGCAACTCCAATATATGGAAACCAAATTCATACGTACGCTGTAATATGAATATAAAATCCACAAGTGGTATAAAATGTAATACAAGTCACAGGGTAAAATCTAAATCTCATCAACCAAAATCATATAGAAATAAATAACCAGTATCTATGAAACTAGATCTCAATAAAAAGTATCTAAGGATGATAGTTGGATGGAAACAAATCCACTACCAACTCGAATATAAGAGCAAATACAATATGAGTACAACACCACAACACAATATAAGAATACCAGCTGTCCATCACAGCTCGAAGAGAAGACATCCTCGGATCACATGTAACCATCCAAATCTGCGCTCCTGCAAATACTCAAGAAAAGATACACCTGGCAGCGGACCAGGTCCTCAGAGGGACGTAACAAGATACAGAAAATATGAGCCAATTTGAATACAGTAAACATGCATATGGTTTGAAAATAAATAAGTACGCTGTACAAGACAATCTATATGAATGCAAATGAGGACAACTTTTCGACGTATGGGCAAGGGTAGGCTACTCGATCTACCTCATAACTCACACACACGTCAATGGACATCAGAAATCGACATACCGCGGGGGTAGCGACCAGCGAGACTCCAGAAATCGACATACCGCGGGGGTAGCGACCAGCGCGACACACGCCCGTAGTGCGAACTATATACTATGGTTTATCAGAGTGGTTAAAAGCCCATATGCCTAATGATTGTCCTCTCATGATACTAGGTGTCAAGTGTGTGTCAACATATCTAATATATATAGTAATGACTGAATGAACTACACATGCAATGAATATAACTGAACGAGACTACACATGCAATGAATAAACAGAAATATAAATAACATGCAAAGTACTGTAAACAATTTGGTAAGGTATCTTGCATGGGGTCCTGCTGCTGGTATGAATCAGAGTCCAAGTCACAGTCCAAATAGCCTATGTATTACAAATTTATCACGTCAAAAGATAATTTATTTTAATTTATTTAATTCTGGAATAATTACTCTAAAATCCTATTTTAATCTTATTATTCTGATTTTTATGTTAATTCCTAAATTTTGTCCAAAGAAACTAAATTTTATCAACTCAAGACTCATGGCACGCAAATCGAGGCGATCTGTTGACCAAAAAGTCAACCGACACAAACTCAGCTTTCATGCATGATTTTCTGTAGATTTCAGCGTCAAAAACATGCTGGAATTTACAGCTCATCCGAATTCAAATTCGTTTGGGAATTATGGCACATACAAATTTTGTATTGTGCACCGATGGTTAAATTCTAACCTAGAAGTTCTACAGAATTAACAGTATGTAAATACTTTGAAATAAATTCTGAGAAAAATATATGTCGATGATCTTGACATTAGCTTTCCGAAACTTTAAACGGTTCGTGATTCTGATTCCTGGTTCTCCCGGAATCGCAAAAACATCAAAACACATCTATTTTCGGACATGCTGTGCTCTACGAATTTTACAGAATTTAATACTAATAATTTAGAAAAAAAATTATATAATCAGAAACCTAACCTCATTATCGTTCAAAGAAAAAAAACTGGAGCGCGTTTGGAGTCCAGAGCTAGGAGATATCGTCTTTTTAATTTGTCATAACTAGTAGAAAATGAGACTGAATTTATGACGAATTTTGACTATTTTTTGACGAAAAAGAGAGGAATTTGGGGAAAAAAATATGAAGGATAAGGTATTTATAATGGTGGAGACTACTTAATTAAATACAACTAGGATTGGTTAATTTGGATAGGATTATGATAAATTTAAATAAGGATATGATATACATTAAGTTGCTTTCCTAGTAGGTTCAGGATTTGAATTAATTTAAAGTAGAGTTTGAATCTATCTCAGTAATTTATAATCTTGAATATAATTAAATATAATACAAATAATTTATAAAATCTTATTAATATCTATTAACACTAAATTAGCATCTATCTAATATTAAGACTATATATATCCAAATAAATGCTAATTAATTTCAAAAATCTAAAATAACCTAAAAATGATTCTAAATAAATATTTATATAAGTAAATATATCAAGAAATTCATTTGCTAATTAAATAACAGAATACTCTAAAGAAATTCAATATCTATAATAATATAAAATATACACAAAATATCTATTTTGGGTGAGGGGGTTTACAATCTACCCAACTTACAAAAAATTTGTCATCGAAATTAAAATAGAACATGGTTTCTCTCTATCTAATCTCACTTGATCACAATCTAAAAGAATTTACCTCAAGTTTAATAATGCAATTTCTACCCAACTTAGAATTTATCCATCTATCACATAAGGCTCTTACACTTAAGAAAATATTCCTCAATTTATTTTCTCATGTCATTCAATCCTCAAAACTTTAACACCAACTATATCATATGTGATATGCCCTTAATCAATTATGAAAGATAGTCACCAAATAATGTGATTGGCCTATGGGGTATATCTTGTACTATCCGTGTATCACTTATATCCAAGCACGAGATTTCGTCTTTCCGAAACAAGGGAAGACGGAAAGCAACGGAAAAGAGTTCAAGGAGGGGTAATAGAATGGAAGTATGGGAATTAAAGCATTTAAAGAATTCAAATGGGAATTGTCAAGACAGTTGTGGATTAAAATCTTAATTTGGTAATTTTCTATTCGCATGCTCACATCGGTACAGTTATGTACTTGATATGATATGCTTTGTCGTATCTAGAGGATAAGTATATTTGTCTACTGGTCCACTATACATCTCAATCCACGTAAAATACTATTGCGAAGGACGAATCAAGCGCATTATGGCTAGCTAGACCATAATACACTGATTCTGATTAGACAATTTGTATTAGTGTGGTTGATCAGGCCCCAATAACACATATGTCATGAACAAGCTCGATATAAGATTAAGCTTACAAAAACTAGGCTATAATAGCAGCATAATTCAAGGTAGCACGGAAAATATAACGCTGGATTATGATGTGAGAAGTTACAAAATAATTCAAGTTCGCAAAAGCAAAAACAACATAAGCAATAATAATAAAAGTCTCTACAATCTCTACAGTTATCATACAACCTCCTTATCTAAGTCGCTAGTCGACCAAATAGGGCAAGGACCTTTAAATTCTATGGTCTGAATAAACACTGTCGTCTTTTGCTAGCATGCGATAATTATCATTCGGTTACACTTCAATTAATAGGTCAAAAGACTATGTGATACTAGGTGTCAAACATTATGGTAAAACTTCTAACTAACTCTAGTAGTGTCTATACTACTCTCAAGTCTTGTTAATACATCAAGGGGTAATGGTATAACAATCTAAAGATAAGGAATTCTAGGTTCAATAGATATTCTAAACTTAGTAGTGTGTCTATATTCTCGTTGTATTCTTAATAGGTGTACTACTCTAATTATCATCCTAATAACATGGGTTCCTATATTCTAGCAGAAGACTATACTCAAGGAACTATTAGGGAAGCACATGAATCAAGCAGGATACAATTGTTCAAAATAGAACAGATAGGAGGAGATGAATCACAGTCAATTGTGGATGAGATCCTATACTCTAGTCCTAGGTGCAGGCTTGTTCGGTACAGTAACGTAACCGAGACAATATGCTCTCGACCTGCATGGGCCACCATAAAAATATGTCATACCCCAGTCCCAAAAATACGTAGGACTAGGACACGTAAGCATGCCAGCCGCATGGATATGGCAACTCCAATATATGGAAACCAAATCCATACGTACGCTGTAATATGAATATAAAATCCACAAGTGGTATAAAATGTAATACAAGTCACAGGGTAAAATCTAAATCTCATCAACCAAAATCATATAGAAATAAATAACCAGTATCTATGAAACTAGATCTCAATAAGAAGTATCTAAGGATGATAGTTGAATGGAAACAAATCCACTACCAACTCGAATATAAGAGCAAATACAATATGAGTACAATACCACAACACAATATAAGAATACCAGCTATCCATCACAGCTCGAAGAGAAGACATCCTCGGATCACATGTAACCATCCAAATCTGCGCTCCTGCAAATACTCAAGAAAAGATACACCTGGCAGCGGACCAGGTCCTCAGAGGGACGTAACAAGATACAAAAAATACGAGCTAATTTGAATACAGTAAACATGCATATGGTTTGAAAATAAATAAGTACGCTGTACAAGACAATCTATATGAATGCAAATGAGGACAACTTTTCGACGTATGGGCAAGGGTAGGCTACTCGATCTACCTCACAACTCACATACACGTCAATGGACATCAGAAATCGACATACCGCGGGGGTAGCGACCAGCGAGACTCCAGAAATTGACATACCGCGGGGGTAGCGACCAGCGCGACACACGCCCGTAGTGCGAACTATATACTACGGTTTATCAGAGTGGTTAAAAGCCTATACGCCTAATGATTGTCCTCTCATGATACTAGGTGTCAAGTGTGTGTCAACATATCTAATATATATAGTAATGACTGAACGAACTACACATGCAATGAATATAACTGAACGAGACTACACATGCAATGAATAAACAGAAATATAAATAGCATGCAAAGTACTGTAAACAATTTGTCAAGGTATCTTGCCTGGGGTCCTGCTGCTGGTATGAATCAGAGTCCAAGTCACAGTCCAAATAGCCTATGTATTACAAATTTATCACGTCAAAAGATAATTTATTTTAATTTATTTAATTCTGGAATAATTACTCTAAAATCCTATTTTAATCTTATTATTCTGATTTTTATGTTAATTCCTAAATTTTGTCCAAAGAAACTGAATTTTATCAACTCGAGACTCATGGCACGCAAATCGAGGCGATCTGTTGACCAAAAAGTCAACCGACACAAACTCAGCTTTCATGCATGATTTTTTGTAGATTTCAGTGTCAAAAACATGCTGGAATTTACAGCTCGTCCGAATTCAAATTCGTTTGGGAATTATGGCACATACAAATTTTGTATTGTGCACCGATGGTTAAATTCTAACCTAGAAGTTCTACAGAATTAACAGTATGTAAATACTTTGAAATAAATTCTGGGAAAAATTTATGTCGATGATCTCGACATTAGCTTTCCGAAACTTTAAACGGTTCGTGATTCTGATTCCTGGTTCTCCCGAAATCGCAAAAACATCAAAACACGTCTATTTTCGGATATGCTGTGCTCTACGAAATTTACAGAATTTAATACTAATAATTTAGAAAAAAATTTATATAATCAGAAACCTAACCTCATTATTGTTCTAAGAAAAAAAATGGAGCGCGTTTGGAGTCCGGAGCTAGGAGATATCGTCTTTTTAATTCGTCATAACTAGTAGAAAATGAGACTGAATTTATGACGAATTTTGACTATTTTTGGACAAAAAAGAGAGGAATTTGGGGAAGAAAAATATGAAGGATAAGGTATTTATAATGGTGGAGACTACTTAATTAAATACAACTAGGATTGGTTAATTTGGATAGGATTATGATAAATTTAAATAAGGATATGATATACATTAAGTTGCTTTCCTAGTAGGTTCAGGATTTGAATTAATTTAAAGTAGAGTTTGAATCTATCTCAATAATTTATAATCTTGAATATAATTAAATATAATACAAATAATTTATAAAATCTTATTAATATCTATTAACACTAAATTAGCATCTATCTAATATTAAGACTATATATATCCAAATAAATGCTAATTAATTTCAAAAATCTAAAATAACCTAAAAATGATTCTAAATAAATATTTATATAAGTAAATATATCAAGAAATTCATTTGCTAATTAAATAACAGAATACTCTAAAGAAATTCAATATCTATAATAATATAAAATATACACAAAATATCTATTTTGGGTGAGGGGGTTTACATCAAGTCCATACGAGCCCATACGCGGTTTGCCGCCACGTATGCAATGATTCTTTTAATGATACTTGATGATACTTTAATGAGACTTCAATGGTACTTTTTAACAACACATCCATATTGCTTTAAGAGCCATCATGGACTATAGTCCTGGCGGACGACGGTCATTGCAGCACAGGTGGTGAGCCCGCTACAAGGCCACGTCTCCCCGTGCTGATGTTGTTAGCTGACTATGAGACATTTCTGTCCAGATTGGATCGACCCCGGTGCCCCGGTGTATCATCCGCAGGAACCATAAACCTGTGCACATGCAATCCATGACCATTGACGATCAACACTAAGATTTTATTATATATAATATTTTAAAACCTTTGAATGAACATAACTACTTGACACAGTGTGAATGCATACACTCGTTTAGAAATCTCATGATCAGGTGCCTTCTATTCAATGCACAGTTATGTTGATGTTTAACTACTTATTGCAGCTTCTGTTTTGGAAGTTACCTTGGCAACTCAAAGGCCCCTAAGCCTTTCCATGTTTCTATTACTTGGCTTAGAAACGACTAATTTGATAGTCATCCTGCCTCAGGTAGTTAAACCATGTTCTGTGTTGTGCTTTCATACCGTGATATTATCTCTGTGACAAGCATTGCATATAAGATAGATAGCATAAGGACATCAACTCGACCAGTTCTAGACAAACAAGTGGAGTCTACTTGCACAAAGCTAAGAAAGCATGCGAGGGTCTAACTATAAGCCAAGTTTTATTTTCATATTCTAACACAAGCAATACATGATGGGATTATTCCCTTAGCTAGGTACCTTGTATTCTTTATTAGCATACAAGAAGTGATTCGCCAAGCGACTAGTATATATCATCCGTATTTTTAAGTGTGCAAGCTAAGTAAAGACAGATTCATCGTAGCAACCCATCTTAGCAATATTTTGCCTCGGCCGAGCGATACTACGAGAGCGTCTTTGAAAGTCTAAGTCTGAACTCCTGAAGGGCCAAGTTTGAATCCTTTGACTTCCTGAAGGGCCAAGTTTGAATCCTTTGACTCAAGGAGGACTTATCGCAAAACAAGGCAGGTCGGGTCGTCGCACTTGTGTCATTTGAATCGGCTATCCATATTGATGCGGAACGGGTAATTATATTATACACCACTCAGAACAAGTCTCGTTCTCAAGACTTCCTGAGCGTGAATCCTTCTATCGCACACTATCGAATCTAACTCAAGCATAATAATTTATATCACTAAGACTCGGTCGAACAAAACTTCCTACTTATTTCCTTGTTCCATATCGCATGCATATTGGATCTGTTTCATTGAATGACTCTATCACCCAATCCAAGTTGGTTATATTACTCGAACGTTGTATTCTCTGACACGGTCTCTACTGCGCCTTAGCGCAAAATTAATATCGCTTAACACGGGGCAGGATCTATTGTGTATGATAATTTTAGACTGAGGCCAACTTATCCAAATCGATATACTCGTCCATGCGAATCTAACATATTCACTTGCACTAGCATTCGAGATCAGTATATCGCAAGTCTGGATCGTGCACATATTCAAGGCATCCTCCAAACATATGCATGTCAGCCAACTTAGCAATAACGAAGTCTTTGCACTCGAGTTCAACGTATCACTAAGTCTTGGATCATGCACACGTTCAAGGCATCCCTCAAACATATGCATTCAACCAAACTCCATGATAGCGAAGTCGAACAGGCTACTCGCAAAAATCTCAAGGGTTCTCGTCTTGCGAATTATGATGATACCACCATGCATATGTTGAACTCGAGTGATAAGATCTGAGTTAGATGGACAATCGCTCAAACCTTCTCGATACTATCTTTCATAAGCTTGAGAAGTTTGATAGCGAATACTACAACATTGCGAAGATAAATATATCTTTGAATCTTTGTCTTGTCAAAGTTGCTTATGTATTGGTTGATCTTGAACCTACCATTTCTAAAGATGGAGGAGAACTTAAAGTTGGTGTGGCACAGAATGCGCACTCCAAGTGGAAAGAAGACAATGACCTCTGTAGGTTGTTGATTCTAAATGTTATGGATGACTCGATGGAAGAGTCCTACAACAAGAAAAAAAGGCAAGAGATATTTGGGAAGCTCTTGAGAAGCATTACAAAACTGACAAAAAAATCCAAAATCTATCTCGTCGAGGATTTCTTTACTGTGTAATTTGAAGACGAGAAGGTAATGCTACCACAAGTCAAGAAAATTCTGAAGATGCAGCAGAAACTAGAGGAAGAGGACAAGAATCAGGAAGACAAGTTCACGGTAGGGGCTATTGTCACCAAGCTTCCTCCAGGATTGATCAAGTTCAAAACTGACATGTACCATAAGAAGATGGAGATCCAACTCGAAGATCTTTTTTACTGGATTCACATTGAAGATGAAGCAAGGGGATAACTGAAGTTGGACTCCCTGTCTAAGCAGTTGGAAAAAGCCTACTTGGTGCATGCTGATGATTCCAAGAGGAAGCAGAAGGCTTCTCACAACAAGAAGAAGGACTTCAACCTTCTGAAGGTGAAATCGACTTCATTCAAACCTAAGTCCAAACCTAAGTCAGATGTGACTTGCTTTAATTGTAGCAAGAAGGGCTACTACCGAAAAGACTATAGATCTAAGCCCAAACAGACAGAGCAAGGTAAGCCTAACAAGGTTGATATGATTGCGCAGGTTATGACGGCTAGTGTCGACACTGACTGGTGGGTGGACACTGACGTATCTGTCATATTTGCTCTAAGAGGGAGTTGTTCACCATATACAAGCCTACGTCTGAGAAGGTTATGGTGACGAACCAGACACAAGCTGAAGTACTTGGGACCAAAATGGTGATACTGAACCTGACTTCGGGGAAGTCGTTGACGCTTCAGGATGTTAAGAATGTACCGATAATTACCAAGAATCTGGTCTCGGGAAGTCTGCTCTGCAACGCAGGCTTGAGGATGGACATTAATGCTGGACAGATGGTGATGTCCTACAAAGGAACATACTTTAGAAAAGTATTTTGTACCGAACGGATGTTTAAACTTCAACTTGTAACTTCGCATGAAATTATAAATGCAGTCTCTTCTTCTGGCTATTCTCTTGAGTTATGGCATAATAGACTAGGGCATGTTCATTGTAAAAGAATAAACAAAATATCTAGTCTAGGGCTTATCTCTAAATATGGGGGTAAGGAGGTGGAGAAGTGTGAGGTCTGTGCGCAGACAAAGATCACAAGAAAATTGTTCAAGTGAGTTAACCGAAGCACAGATCTTTTGGAATTGGTGCACTCAGATATCTGTGACTTTAAACAGTTATCCATAAAAGCCAAGATGAAGTATTCTATTACCTTCATCAACGACTACTCGCAGTATACATTCGTCTATCTGCTCAAGTCAAATGATGAAGCATTCGAGAAGTTCAAGAAGTTCCGGGCTAAGACTGAACGTCAAACAGGGCAACAACTCAAGAGACTCAGAAGTGATCGAGACAGAGAGTATAGATCCATTGAATTCTCATCATTTTGCAAAGAACATAGAATTATTAATGAGACAAATGCTCTGTATTCTTCTCAATCAAATAGAGTAGCAGAAAGGAACAATAAGACGTTGAAAGAGATGATGAACTTAATTTCGTTGAACGCGGATCTTCCAAACTTCTTATGGGGAGAAGCTGTGTTGACAAAAACGTTCATCCTGAACAGAGTATCGTAAGCAACTTTCGATGTCACTCCTCATGAACTTTGGTTCAAAGTCAGACCTAACTTGAATGTCATTCAAGTGTGGGGGTGTCTGGCATATGTGAAGCTCCCGGACTTGAAGATACAGAAGCTGGGTACGAGGACTACGAAGACCATCTTCTTGGGTTATGCTATGAAGAGTGATGCTTGAAGGTTTCTTGATATATAATCAAATCATATCATTGAATCTCGTGACGCAGAATTCTTTGAAGATAAATTTTTAAGGTACAAGAATTTGTTATCGTGGATATTCCAAAGAATAATGTGGGTGCACATGAGGCTAACGCTTCCAATGAAGATGTAGTTAAAGAATAAGTTGTTATTCCAGAGATAATGTTCGAACCAGAACTCGCAGAACCGGTGTCTAAGCGAGTGAGAAGATCGAAGGACTTCGGAGAAGATTTTGTCACATATCACGTGGAAGCAGATCCTCTTACCTATGATGAGACGATGAAGACCAGAGATGTTGTCTTCTGGAGGAAGGCTATCAATGATGAGTATGACTCAATAACCTCCAACAACACTTGGGTGTTGTTCGATCTACCTGAAGAAGATAAACCAATCAGATGCAAGTGGACCTTCAAAAAGAAGATGAAGGCCGATGAAAATATTGACAAGTTCAAGGCAAGGTTGGTTGCCAAAGGGTTTTCTCAAAAGCAGGGGATCGACTACTTTGACACATATGCTCCAGTAGCGAGGATGATGACCATCAGGATGTTGATTTCTCTGAGTGGAATTCACAAGCTAGTTATTCATTAGATGAATGTTAAAACAATAGTCCTGAATGGAGAGTTGATCGAAGAAATTTACATGCAACAGCCAGAAGGATTTGTCTTCAAAGGGCATGAAGACAAAGTCTGCAAGTTGTTAAAATTGTTATACAGTCCTAAGCAAACTTCCAAGATGTGGCACAAAAAATTTGATAAAGTCATTAGATCAAACGACTACAAGGTTAACGAGATAGACAAGTTTGTTTACACAAAGTTTGCTGATGGGAGAGGAGCCATCGTTTGTCTATACATGGACAACATGTTGATCCTAGACACGGATCTAGCATGAGTCACTGAGATAAATAAGTTTCTCTCATCCAAGTTCAGTATGAAGGACTTGGGGGAATCTGTTGTTATCCTCGGGATAAAGATCATCTAGACGGATACTGGAGTGGCACTGTCACAGTCTCATTATATTAAAAAGATTCTCACATGTTATAGATATTAGGATCTTTTAGGGATCGATACTCCGTATAGGTATGACAAGAAGCTAAAGCCAAATCCTAGGAAAAGCGTCAGACAGCTGGAGTACTCAAGCGTCATCGAGAGTTTGATGTATGCAACAACTGCCACAAGGCCTGACGTAGCTTTTGCCATGGGGGTGCTGAGTCAGTTCACGAGAAACCCAAGTATAGAGTACTGGAAGGCTATGAAGAGAGTGATAAGATATCTCAGAAGGACTCAAAAGTATGCACTGCACTGCAGCGGGTATCCGGCAGTAGTGGAAGGCTTTAGTGATGCAAGCTGGTATTCAGAAGTAAAGAGTGAAAGGTCCACAGAAGGATACGTCTTCTCCATGGGTGGAGCTGTTATATCGTGGAAGTCGAAGAAGTAGACAATGCTCTCTCATTCCTCGATGGAATCTGAGTTCTAAGCATTGGTGGCTACAACAGATGAAGCAGAATGGCTTTGGAAGCTCATGTATGATCTTCCAGTGGTTGGTGTACAGATTCAGCGGTAACGATATACCGCGATAACTAGGCAACTGCAGTGGTGGCATCAAATGACCTCTTCAATGGTAAAAAGAGGACTATACGGCTGAGGCACATGGCAGTGAATGATCTGATCAAGACTGGTGTCATTTTCGTAATTGATGTTCGAAGCCAGAAGAATCTATCGGATCCGTTCACTAAAGGTCTCAAGCGCCAGCTGGTCGAGGACACAATAATCAAAATGGGCTTGAAGACATTCTGATATTGTGTCTTTTTTATTCTACCATAAATTTTTATGCTATTAGTTCAAAAAAAAATCTACTAGGCATCTAGCTTTTGGTTCAAAGAAGGATCATTGACTGGAAGAATATCAGGAACAGTAGGTAGTCCTTTGAGAAATTGAGGGGTTGCGGACCCAGAACCACTGTTGTTTACTAATTGTTCTTTGTGTAGAATAAATCATATGAGAGGATGGCTTAGACTCCTTAAAGAGTTCTCAGACATTTTGAATGCTTGGTGTACTTTACAGGAAGCACGGTAGTGCAACACTACAAAGGAGCGTAAGGTCTCCATGCTACAGTGGGTGACACCACCATGAGGTTCCTCGATAGGGTAATGCCTTGGCTTCGGGAGCCATGTCATAGAGGCATAGCATCGCACATAGACAAGTAGCCTAATGCTGTATAATGAAGAGTGGTAGGCAGGACTACAAAGAGGCCGGTGACCTCGTGTTACAGTGGCGTGACATCACCAAGAGGTATATGAAGTAAAGCCTTGGCTTTATGTCATGTCACAGCGGCGTAACACCACAAGAAAGTACAAGGTTTCATGATGGGTAGTTTGGCACTACAAAGTGGCTGAGACCTCGTGCTACAGTGGATGACACCACGACGAGGTGGAGCCTCAACTTTAGGCCATGTCATAGCGGCGTAGCACCGCAATGAAGCACAAGGCTTCATGCCAATGACTCTTTAAAAGAACTCACCTAGAGTGTATGGAAAGAGATATATGTCATCTCTTGAGAGAAAATTTATGGATGTCCAAGATACATACACCGAAACCAAGTGTGTTGAGGGCATTTAATGTACAACCGGAATTACAGCTGATGTCATTGTGTGAGTAGGAAGAATTGCAACTATGGTGCAAAATTCAAGGCTTAGTCCATTCTTGTATCATACTTTTTGTAAAACTCCTATTCCTAGAAATCGTATATGGCCTTTTTAATTATTAATTATTAATTTAATTGTAGTAATTAGTGTCTAATTAGGAGAAATAGATTTTTAATAATTTTTATTTTAGGTGTTGGTGCACTTAGAGGACTTATGGGACCATCAGAAATTTTTCAGAATTTATTTCATGTAGTAGACCCCTTAAGCAGTTGCTAGCTTAACGGTGTGCATTATTATAATCTAGAATTTTTCTTATGAGTATATATATATATATATATATATATATATATATACAAATATATATATATATATATATGCATATATATATATTTTAAAAAAAAGGAAAATAAAAGAAAAGAAAAGAAAATAATAAACTAATAACAAACCATTCCAACAAAGCAAAACTATAAGCAACTTAGCAAACAAACCATTCAATTACAACACCAAGCAAACCATTCATTTAATTCCCACAGCAAGTAATTGCTAGCAACCCGCCATGCAACGTAAGCCAAGATACCCGTACCCCCTTGGCCGCGACTTCTATTAACCAACCCTCTCTCTCCCTTATATATATATATATATATATATATATATATATATATATATATATATATATATATATATATATATATATATATATATATATATATATATATATTTCTCTAAAACCCTAACCTAATCATCCAGACCCTCCTCTTCTCATCTAGACCTAGAGAGAGACGCCACCGCAGCCGGAGAACCCCGCCAGGCCGTCCAAACAAATTTCGACGACCGCGACCCCGCGCACTGCAGATTACCACTCCGAGGTACCTACGTTCCGGAGACGTTTTCCGTCGACTCGCTCAACCAAACGCTGCCCCGTCTTCACCGGTATGCTCACCCCTTTACCCTCTTCCATATATGTGTGCTAGTAGACCTCGAACAACACGAAACCCTAGACAAAAATAGCGCCAAAGTTGGCACAAACAGACCAAATTCTGGGATCGCAGAAAACTGCGGTGACCACCCATGTTTCAGAGTTCGTATCTCCCACCACAAAGATCCGAATTCGATGACTCTTGTTGGTATGCGTAGACCACTTGACCTAGTTTAATTTATGTTAAATAATCCTAGATTATTAACTGCTGTAGACAGAATTAAATTCGTCACAAAACCTCGCGAACCCACTTTTCCAGATTTTTAAAAGTTGTGAAACAGAGCGCGTCCCGCCAAACGGGATCGCCCCACCGTGTACCAAGTGTACCGAAAGGTGCACGCAGCGTAACCGGACATGTAAAAATTCGTGGAAACTGATTCGGACGCGTGTGCATGCCGGAATCAGCCCGTATCCGCGGACACACCCCGTGTCGCAACTTTTGTGGAAGTCGTGCGCATTTTGTGCGCGCTTGTCAGATTGCGACGAAACTTACGCCACTGGACTCGTGGTAACGCGCTGGTCCTGTGACCCAATTTTTACACAATTCTGAGACGGTTGACCAAGTCGCCAATTGGCGGGCCCTACAGTTGACTTTTTGGATGAAATTGTGTTCGGCTCATCGGAATCCATATTTGGACATACCGTTGGGTTCGTATTGACATCTAGAGTTTGTTTGAACTATAATTTATCCCATTTAGAGACTATTACCCTTGGCACATTTTTCGGTGCAAAGTGGGCCACACGTGGATCCAACTTTTACCCGAAATTACCGTTTTGCCCCTGTGTTCAAATTGGACGAAAGGGAAGTACCTTTTAGCTATTTGGTTATTCTGGGAACGTTGGTGATATTTATTTCAGCATCCGGAGATATTTGTTCTGCGGCCATAGCTTCTGATCCTGTGTGTTGGACTTCGGGACGTTACACTTTACAGCTTTCTTGCCAAGCAAGATACCTTATCAAATTGCTTACAGTATTTTGCATGCTTAGTATATTTCTGTATATTTGGTTATTGCATGTGTATTTCCTTTCAGTCATTACTATATATTAGATATGTTGACACACACTTGACACTTAGTATCATAGAGGACAATCATTAGGCGTATGGGCTTTTAACCACTCTGGTAAACCGTAGTAACTATCACGCACTATGGTGGTCGTGTCCGATGGTCGCTACCCCCGAGGTATGTCGATTGATGGAGTCCGAAGGTCGCTACCCCCGAGGTATGTTGGCTGATGATGTCCACTGACGAGTGCATGAGTTGTTAGGATTAGATCGAGTAGCCTACCCTTGCCCATACGTTAAAAAGTTGTCCTCATTTGTATTCATATAGATTGTCTTGTACAACGTACTTATTTATTTTCAAATTATATGCATGTTTACTGTATTCAAATTGGCTCACTTTTCTGTATCTTGTTACGTCCCTCTGAGGACCTGGTCCCCTGTCAGGTGTATCTGTTCTTGAGTATTTATAGGAGCACAGATTTGGATAGTTACATATATTTTGTGGATGTCTTCTCTCTGAGCCCCATGATTGTTAGCTGGTATTCCTATATTGTGTTTATTGTGTTGTACTTTTCCATTCGAGTTGGTAGTGGATTTGTTTTCATCCAACTATCATCCTTAGATACTTATGTTGAGATCTAGTTATATAGATGCTGGTTATTCATTTATATTGATTTTTTGTGGATGAGATTTAGATTATATCCTGTGACTTGTGACATATGTTTATACCACTTGTGGATTAATTTTCATATTACAACGTACGTGTGGATTTTGGTTTCCATATATTGGAGTTGTCATATCCATGCGGCTGGCACGCTTACGTGTCCTAGTCCTACGTATTCTTGGGACTGGGGCATGACACTTTTATTTGACCCATGCAAAAATATTCAAGTCGAAGCGACATCTATCCTAATGCATTATGGACATTCACTATGGGGAACACTCAACTCATATATTGATATATGTCGGAGATTGTTGGTATTTTTGCCTTTGGACTTTGAAAGATAGTCTCGCATTGGCTACACCACCAAGTGGGTATCTCAATAGAATATTTTGCTTGTGTTGAGATATGCACATAGGGTATGGTGAGGAACATGGTTGTCATTTGGGGGTATTTTATTTGGATGAAAAATGATTAACTCTTTCATGTAACCTTTTGAACTTTTTGTCATACTCTTAGAATTTATTCCATAGGAGCTAAGGCCCACAGGGGCTTAGCGACTCGAACTCGGACTCAAGGGCGCAAAGTGGCACTTTATTGGCGCACTTTGCACTTAGCACGTCGACATCGGCACATTGTGCTTGTGCGCATTAGTTGCGCTCGTGCGCTCATTTTATGCGCAAGTTGCAAGCACCGGTGCTTGAGCAGGGTATTGAGCGGGTGTTGTGCGGGGCCATGCATTGCTGTGCTGCTGCGCGCATGCGCACTGGGCCACTGCGCTTCTACGCTGAAGGCGATTCAATTTTGGTTACGAAAAGATCACGTCTTTAATTTAAATTCGATTTTGTTGGATTTGAATTAATTTCGTTCTTATCTCTTTGTAACCGACTAGGTGGCCAGGCTCCTCTATAAATACTCTCCTCTCAGCCCTCATAAGTAGGATTTTTTTTTGAGAGAGAGAGAGAGTTGAAGAGAGACTGCTTCACCGGCAAGAGGAGTCCAGGAGTTCGTGCGAATCCAGGAGGGAGGTGACACGAGCGTTCCAGAAGTTCTTCGAGAAATTGTTGGTTCCTAGGAGCAGATCGCGGATAGGACGAATCTTGCTTTGAGTACTGGTGGTTTTAATCACCCCAGCAGAATATTTTGCTTGTGTTGAGATATGCACATAGGGTATGGTGAGGAACATGGTTGTCATTTGGGGGTATTTTATTTGGATGAAAAATGATTAACTCTTTCATGTAACCTTTTGAACTTTTTGTCATACTCTTCGAATTTATTCCATAGGAGCTAAGGCCCACAGGGGCTTAGCGACTCGAACTCGGACTCAAGGGCGCAAAGTGGCACTTTATTGGCGCACTTTGCACTTAGCACGTCGACATCGGCACATTGTGCTTGTGCGTATTAGTTGCACTCGTGCGCTCATTTTATGCGCAAGTTGCAAGCACCGGTGCTTGAGCAGGGTATTGAGCGGGTATTGTGCGGGGCCATGCATTGCTGTGCTGCTGCGCGCATGCGCACTGGGCCACTGCGCTTCTACGCTGAAGGCGATTCAATTTTGGTTACGAAAAGATCACGTCTTTAATTTAAATTCGATTTTGTGGGATTTGAATTAATTTCGTTCTTATCTCTTTGTAACCGACTAGGTGGCCAGGCTCCTCTATAAATACTCTCCTCTCAGCCCTCATAAGTAGGATTTTTTTTCGAGAGAGAGAGAGAGTTGAAGAGAGACTGCTTCACCGGCAAGAGGAGTCCAGGAGTTCGTGCGAATCCAGGAGGGAGGTGACACGAGCGTTCCAGAAGTTCTTCGAGAAATTGTTGGTTCCTAGGAGCAGATCGCGGATAGGACAAATCTTGCTTTGAGTACTGGTGGTTTTAATCACCCCAGCAGGAGTTCTTTTCTGATCTTTCTTCTTATTCTCTTTTGTCTGTTCTATCTCATTGTAGCATCTGCGAACGTAAAGAGAAGAACATTTTTATTTTTTGTTGCAGTTTTCTTTTCTTTGTAGTTATTTTGTAACCCATTCTTGGGTACGTGCTTCTTAGGAGTTGTGCGTCACTTGGAGAGAGACTCTTGTGAGTTTCTGGTGCACCATCTTCTCTATTGGTTTTGTGGTTCATTAGAATCGAGTTTCTCAGAGGGCAAACTTGTTTGCTAGAAGCTCTGTGTCTCGACAACAACTTGGGTTCTAGTAGATAGCGGACTTCGGAATTCACTTGTAGCTCTGCTATTGGACTATGTTCTACTATCTTTGATCCGCCTCGGGACTAACACATTATGCTGGCTTGTTGGCTCGAAGGACCTAATTGAATTGGATTCAGGCGGAGATATCATTTAGAAATCTATATGATCGAGACAGAAATTCAATTAGTATAATAGTGAGTAGCTTTGATCCTTCGCTCCTTATCTTCATGCTTTAACAAAATAATTTCTTTTATTTTTGTGTTGTGCCCTTCGATCAATAATACCTTAATAATAGTTCCATATATAAATTTAGTAAGCATATTATTGTTAAATTTGTTGTAAAGAATGATGAAAATGTGGCACTATTATTGCAAAGCAACGAGATTATGGGAGGAAATTGGGAGTAATAGAACTACGAGTGATGGCTCGAGGCAAATATGAAAACAGAAATGAGAATGTACATGTGGCATAATTATTTCATGTTTTCTGTTAACATGCATGTTATACTTTCGATAGCTAAGTTGCATGTGCATGCATATTCAAGGACAACTTGTATACAAGATTTGCTTTCCTTGAACGATATCAGTGGCCACGAAACCGATTCGGCCTAGGAGGAATTGGGATCATTGGTGCTAATGTATAATATACACAGGGAATGCGGGACCTCCAGTGAGACTAGCTACCTGTGGTGAGAGAGACGTAGTAGTTCCCAGGAATTGTCCAAGATTCTGTGTTCACCAGTTACCTTCATATAGACAGGTTGTATCACTAATTATGTTGTTTGCAGAGAAGAATACGCTAACCCTTGTTTGAAGGGAAGGACACTTGGTCGTGGGTAAAAATCACAATTTTGTGATAATATTATGCTTTATATTTCTGTCATATGAATTGTTAATTGACCTTAAGAAAAAGATAGAAAGATTATCAATAATCTTGTATGCTTCACACGAATACTGCGTTAGTTTAGGTGAGTTGGGTTGATACTGCTCACTAGTGCATTCCCCAATGTGCTGACCTCTCATTCACAGGACCACAAGAGTGGGGAGATGCTTTGACAGTTCTGAGGCATCGGAGAAATCGTTGGGTGAGTTGAAGCTTTCTTTGTAAAGATGTTGTATTCTGTTATAAAAGGCTTATGTAACAGTGTAAATCTTTTGTATTTGTAAGATTGTAAGCCAAATAGGCATATTTCGGTTGTCCATTTAGAGTCTTTTTATTTCGCTGCAAAGTATCAATAAAAATATATTCTTTTATACGTTTTGTTGTGATTTAATTTTCTTGCTTATTTTCGCTATGATAATCTTGTTTGAGATTTATTAACTGTATTCGTTCTTGCCTTGTACAAGTACAATTTAGACTTGTACGACATCACGTCCGGTGAAGACTTTTGAATTTTGCGGAACCGGAATGTGAGACTGATACTGAGAACTAGCTTTAACTGAGAAAAACCTTCAGCCTAGAAAAAACTTTTTGGATTCTCGAATATCAGTCGTTGTCTGATCCTCGATGAACACCATGTTTTGACTTTTATAGAGCTTTTTTTTTTCTTCTAGGTCGTAGATCCTATATTTGAACTTGTCATGTCCTGCTCCCAAATAATTGGGTACGAAAACATAAGTATGTCTAGCCTATTTCGCGACATCAATAGTAGTCCGATGTCTGTCCCTCAATATGCATCAAGTTCATCATAACTGGAAATCCAGACATATATATCTTGATTATAGAGTATACTATCAATTCATTCAAAATATAAAAAAAATAAAAGCTATGACATAAAATTTATGAGATCAAGAGTAACAACCGATACTAGTATATTATAAAACACTAACTGTGCCTTCCATTACAATTTAATAACTAAGAATTCATGCAATACATACCACTCAAATAACTAAAAGAGTCTACTACCACATGCATTCAAGCAACAAGTAACTCACTGAAAAAGGAACTAGTCACAGTAAATGTTATAAGGAACTGGCACAATTTGTTTGTCAGTTGTGCAATGTTACAAGAAATCCCTCGACTCAGTCATCGTTGTCTTCGTCCAAGCACTTCTGACCTACATAAACCAGAATTACACTACTTAGATAGTGATATGTTCTTTCTTAAATATTAACTAGATGGACTAATTAATCGCTGTGCGCGCTCTAACAACTTTTCAGGCAATTCCTCCTGAGTTTAACAAGCACATACTTGAAGATTCTCTCAAGGCCACCATATTAATAAAGCCCTCGTGGCAATTGTTGGCATATCAGCCTGGAGATCTTCACCTTATTTGAAGTGAGTCTCACTCCAACGAAGTCGGAGACGAAGAAAGGAAAGCCAACCGAGAAGCGTTTCTTTTTTTGCAGACAGCCAACAATTATATATTGTAGGATCATTTGACGGGAAAATGATCTAAGTATATCTGTATCAGTATTCATATTCTTGCAACACAGATGACTACGTTGTTTCGTTTTCAGTATCTTGTCTTTATTCTATGATTTCAGAAATTATTGGGTGGTCCGGACTCACCACCTTGTGTGGATGAATGGTGAGTCCGACCAATCAATGTTTGATATTTGGCAATTTAAAAAAAAAATTATAATTTTTTTTTTTAATTGACAGAAAGTACCAAAAAAAAAAAAAATTTCTCATAAAATTATAAGTTTTTTTATTTCAACAAATTATTGAGTTTATATATTTTTTTCTTTTCAATATTATGTGTCAAATATTGATTGGCCGGTCTCACCAATCACCTATGCTACTTGATGAGTCCGGAACACCCTATCATATGTGATTTTAGTAACAACAATAAATACATTAGTTCTTGGGTCAATCCGTTAATTCAAGTTGGAAAGTTAATTAACCGGCCCAACCGACAGAATCATTTGTTTAACCTAAACTGATGGATCCTTGAAAAGGAACCGATGGTAAATTCATCGTATTTTTTTAGGCTTTTGATAAGGGCACTGCACATATTACTTGGGGCTAGCCCAGGATTGGGGCTAGCCCAGGATTGAGCAAAGTTTACTCACACTAGCCCATTATTTTACTTGAGGCTAGCCCACTTTCCCAAACCCTTCTCCCAAACCCTCCCCGTCCCACCGGAGCCCTCCCCCCTCCCGCCGGCGGAGCTCTCCAACTCTCCGAGACTTCGTCCTCCTTGTCGATGGCTCCCAAAGTCGACAATGTCGAGAATCGAACACGATTTTAGGGCATAAAATGTCGAGCAGTATCGGGCGGGACTGTAGATTTTCCTACAGTCCTATATAGATTTAGGACTGTAGGAAAATCGACAGTCCTATGTATATTAAGGACTGTAGAATTTTCTACAGTCCTAAATTTATATAGGACTGTAGGCATTTCAACAGTCCTAAAAATTTAAGGACTGTCCTAAAAATGTATGTTAAATTTTTAGGACTGTCAAAATTTTGACAGTCCTACCAATTGAAAGTACTGTCAAAATTTTGACAGTTCTAAAAATTCAACATATATTTTTAGGACTGTCAAACTTTTGACAGTCCTACCAATTGTAAGGACTGTCAAAATTTTGACAGTCCTAAAAATATATGTTAAATTTTAGGACTGTCAAAATTTTGACAGTCCTACAAATTGGTAGGACTGTCAAAATTTTGACAGTCCTAAAAAAATTTTTTTGTTAATTTATTTTTGTTAATTGTTGGGGGGGCCAATTTCAAAATATCCTTGAAATTTCTATCCTTAAAATTTGTTAAAGTATTCTGTTATTTAAAATAGTAAATTTATTAATGGTACATTAAAAATTTTGTAAAAAAAAAAAAATTACAAAAAGTAAAATTTGGAGGTCGAAACATCGTTTTTTTTGCGATTCTAAAAATTTGGGAAGTCCGTCAAACGGTGAAACAGTTTATCCCGAAGTACTTTTCCATACGATCATTTTGGCTCAAACTGGAGCTTGTTTCGATCTCCTAGTCAAAAGTTATGATACTTTAAAGTTTTATATTTTATATTTTTGCCTGTAATACGTACGTCTTACTTCGGATGAAAATTCTCTCTACACGAATTGTGTTACTCTCGTCGAAAACATACAAATAGACCTATTGTGTGACGAAAAACGATTTGAAAACAAATAGTTATGGCCGTTTGAAGTCTGATCGACGGCAGACGTAATACTCGTACGGTAGATTTTTTTTTATTTTTTTTTGTTCAATGATAACATATTTTATTTTGGATGTTAAACTAAATAAAAAAAAATCAAAATCCAAAACTAACTAAATAGAAATAAACTTAAAAAAAATCCTGACAATTAAAATGAGGACTGTCAAAATTTTGACAGTCCTCATTGTTTGTGGGACTGTCAAAATCCTGACAGTCATAGTTTTATATAAAATTTTCAGTGGGTTAAAATTAGGACTGTCAAAATTTTGACAGTCTACATAGCTTGTGGGACTGTCAAAATTATGACAGTCCTAACAATTTGTAGGACTGTCAAAATTATGACAGTCCTAACAATTTGTAGGACTGTCAAAATTTTGACAGTCCTTCCAAGTGGTAGGACTGTCATAATTTTGACAGTCCCACAAGCTATGTGGACTGTCAAAATTTTGACAGTCCTTCCAAGTGGTAGGACTGCCAAAATTTTGACAGTCCTGATTATAACAGTGGGCTAGCCCCGAGTAACTTTCATGATGGCAAACTTGTAATTTTTTCTTATTTTTCAATGGACTAGCCCCGAGTAAAATGTGCAGTGCCCTTATAATTTGCCTTTTTTTATCTAGTTACCTAAAGACTTTCAGTATTGGATTTTCTCTATTTTCTCATTGCCTCCCAACTACTCAAGTGTTCATGTCCATTCCAATCAATCGTTCATTCTCTTCCTCAAGTTGTGTAATGGACCGGCCCGAGGTCCGGGTTGATCGGGTCGATCCGGATCCAATCCGATGGAGAGAGCGGAATGGACCGGACAGGACCGGACCGGTCGATTTGGCAGCCGACCTAGTCCGGACCCGTGATCCGGTCTTTGGTGGATCGGACCGAACTGGTCTTGATATCCAGTTCCTAGCTTTGTCGGAAACACTCTGTAGTTGCTCAACAAACTCGTTTTGTGGATTCAGATACGGTTCGGCTTCCACGGGAAGGGGGGGGGGGGAATGCTTGGCTTGGTCCGGGCCGGTTCAAGGTCGGGCCGGACCGGCCAGGTTTTTTTTATTTTTTATATGTAAGTTATTTGATATAAGTTAATAAATTCAACTTAAAATTTACAAATTTTTTGTTACTAAGTTATTTTTTTATAATTTAAAATTTATAAGTTATTTGTTGGTAAAAAAAAATTTCTATAATTTATGTAAACAATTATATAAACATTAAGTAAGAAAATTTTATTTGATTTCTTTATATCGATATTTATATAACTTTAAGTATAAATTAAAATCTAAATATTTATAAGTTGAAATAATTTGTTATTAGTTATATAAATTTAAATAAAAAATTATTCTTTCGATAATTAAAATTCTTGAATGTAAACAATACTAATTAGTCTAACAAAAACACAGTTAACACTTAATTGGAAAAAAATTATATAAACATTAAGTAAGAAAATTTTATTTGATTTCTTTATAACAATATTTATGTAACTTTAAGTATAAATTAAAATTTAAATATTTATAAGTTAAAATTTATTTTTTGCCATAGCAACTTTCGTAATGTCTTTTTAAAGTGTCAGTGCCATCAATTTTTTTTATTTGTAAACTCGCTTACATTTCTTACATTCCGCAGCCTTAGGTATTGATTTTTGATCTTTTGAATCTAAAACCGGTGCGCCCTCACTATCAGTGACAAATATTTTTGTAAAATAATTCCATAAAAATAATTTTTTTTATTGTCAACATTTGTAGTCGCAGTCATACTTCTAACTTCAGGAGGTGATATTTGTATCGGTGGCACAAAATCAAAAATAAGATTATTTTCAAAGATATTA
Source organism: Iris macrosiphon (assembly GCA_036927795.1). Lineage (NCBI taxonomy): Eukaryota > Viridiplantae > Streptophyta > Magnoliopsida > Asparagales > Iridaceae > Iris > Iris macrosiphon. Next base: position 142,193,202 of record JAYESA010000001.1, on the reverse strand, counting down.
TTATAATAATCATAAATTTTAAAAGGTTGGTTTGAACCTTGTCCATCCATATTTAAAAAAAATTCAAAAAAAATTAGAGCAAAATTATTTACTTCTCTACCAGAAAAGAGAGAAGAAATAAAAATCCCAAATCCAAAAAAAATAAAAAACTATTTGTAATATTAAAATTACTTATAACGTCTGCTAGAAGCCTCCAAAAAAATCGCAAGAAACTGTATTGAGAGGGAAGAAGTTGAACTACAGTAATTGATTTGCTTCTAAACTTTGTAATTGCCTTGCTTCTAAACTTTGTAAGAGAGTGAAAAAAATTTGTAAGCGAGAAGAAATTGTGTTGCATTTATTTTTTATGAATTATGGACTATTTATAGGAATATTTTGGGGCCAAATGACCCCAAATATCCTAAAAAGAGAGTCGTTATCATGGGTATTTTGGCCATTTTTAGCAAAATAACCAAAATATCCCAAAAACGGAAATATTTTGGTAAAAATATCCCCCAACTGTTATATTCCAAACAAACAAAAAATCAGCCGAACTGGGCCGGTCCCGTCTAGTCCGAATTGAACTCGGCCCGAACGGGACAGCCAACGGACCGGGCCGGGCCGGGCTTGCAGGTTGGATCTCCCGATCCAACCCGGACCCGGGGGGAGGAGTGGGCTGGACTGGGCCGATTCGTTGACCGGGTCCGGGCCCGGATCCGGTTTGACCTTTTCAACACCTTGATCTCTTCCTATCACTCTCTTACCGAAAGCTTTTTTTTGTCTACTTAATGTCTTTCTATCAAGTTCCAAAGTGAGGTATTAATACTAGTAAATTCACGTACGTTATCGAACTCAACTGGCTCTTGTGGTCAGCGAGAAGAGGTATAATCTTCCTGGCTAGACGGACGATCTCGGGATCAAACAGAGGGGGAGGTGTAGAACAGTGGGTCCAAATGACATACATCGCAGCGTGCACAAAGTCCCGTGCGTATCGCCGGGCATCTCAAAAAAAAAAATCACGTACGGTACACGTAAAATAAATATTTTTATGATATTATTAAAAAATAGTTCAAATATATTTGATTTAAGATTTGTTAAACAATTTAAATATTTATGATGTTTTTTACATTTAAATTAATTTCTAAATTTAGTTTTTAAATAGTTTTAAATTAAAATTTTAAATTTGGTTTTAAACAGTTTTAAATTTAATTTTTAAATATATATTTGTGCTGGAAGAAAAAGTTAATTTTTTTGACATATTTATTTAATAAATGGTAAAAGATTTACAAATAATTTAGACGACTCAATTTTGAACCGTTTCTAAACCTTTGTATAAGAGTAGAGAAAGTGAATCTTATTAGATGTAATTTGTTGTGGATATGCTAGAGCCTGAAGGTAGAGACATTCTATTAGTTAAGTGTGAAAGAGTATGTGCGAGGAAGGAATTTTATTTTATTTTATTTTTTGGGGTCGGGTGTTAGGGGTTGCAAACTTGAAGGACATGAATAAGACCCTCCTAAATAAGGCTTTGATAAAGGTATTACAAAAATGACTCGGGACTAGTCCAGTATCGGTACTAGTTTAGTTAGAAAGAATTTTTTACTCAGATTAGTCCAAAATTTACTAGGGCTGTCTATCCTTTCATCCTCCCTCCTCCTGCTCCTCCCCCACCCCCACCCCCTATCCTCCTCCCTCATCCCGCGATTCTCCGCCTCTACTAGGACGCGAGTGGGGGAAGCACGACGGGCGCGCGAGACCAGGGCTTGCGGCGCGCGGGAGAAGCTCGACGGAGGAGGGGGACTGCGCACGGCAGGGACTTTCGGCGACGCGCGGGGAGAGCTCGACGGAGGAGGGAGACCGTGCAGCGGGGGCTTTCAGCGACGCATGGGGGTATAGCAGCAGGGGAGGGGGTGGCCGTGGCGGCTCTGCGCGGTGCACACATGAAAAACTCGCCAGGGGAGAGGGTGGGGCGCGGCTGATGTGCGCGGCGGAAGTGCGGTGGGGGAGGGGGTTGGCGCACTGCGGGGGAAGCTCGGCGGGGGAGGAGGTGGCGGAGGTGGGTAAGGGGGGTGGCTGCGGGGGTATAGCGGCAGGGGAGGGGGTTGTCGTGACGGCTGTGCGCGACTCTTGTCGCCGCCTCGTTCTTCTCTTTACATTTTCTTTAGGACTGTCAAATTTTGACAGTCCTATCAATTTGTATGACTGTTAAAATTTTGATAGTCCTAAAACCAACATATTTTTTTAGGATTATCAAAATTTTGAGAGTCCTTTCAATTAGTAGGACTGTCAAAATTTTGATAGTCCTTCATATTGTTAGGACTGTCAATATTTTGACAGTCCTAAAAAAAAAAAAATTGGACTGTCTTGATCAAATTTGGAGAATGATAAATTTGTAATTATCTAAAAAAGAAATTATATTGTTCTGAGTGTATTTTGCAATGTTTTTATCAACAGCCCTAAATGAGTGGTGGCGGCGATACTGCAAATTATGGATTGTGGTAAAAGGTTTCCAATGTTACAGGAAGAGGTAAAAGATAATATTTGAAGGGCGTGTAAATGAGTAAACTCATCTTCTATCTAGAAAGGGGTGGCAAGGGTGGGGGTAAGTGTTTCATAGGAGCTCCAGATGTGTAGAGGAAAATGGGATGGAGACCAGATTTTGGATAGATTTATGATGTAACAAAATAGCATTAAAGAACCACTTTCCTAACCTATTTCAGTTGGCAGTTGGCATGGGACAAAATGAACCAAAGAAGAAGAAGAGGTTGGAAACCGCATTTTTGAAGCACCTAGTAACATGGAGAGGCAATAGGAGGGAGAACTATTGAGAATGTTGGATCATACTAGATAGTATTTCTAGTGTGGATCAAGATAGAAGAATTCGGAGATGGGATGCATCGAATTATTTCCAAGTCAAATCTATGTACTCCTTTCTAAATTTTGGGGGAGTTTTCCTTATGTCGAATTTTGGAGGAGTTTTCCTTTCATTGCCGCGGCAATTTTCAAGCCAGCATTTTAGACACAGTCTATTAGACTAGTCTAGGCTAAAGCCCATAGCGAAGCTGCCTCTTTTGGCGAAGCAAGAGCCAACCATAGCTCCAACGGAGCTTATAATTAAAATGCAGCCTTGTTCCGAGGCTAAAACCAAGGCCTACAGCGAGCCTGGTCCTCAAGCCTACAGTAGAACTAATGCTCGAGCCCATTACTACAACGCCCAACGGATATAACTTGTATCGCAGCATTGGGAGCAACAACAACTCTTCCAAACCATACAACGCCGCTAAGGCTGGCGCTCACAGTGCAGCTTGCTACGAGGCTACTTTATCATTTCCAAAAGCTAAGAGCTTGTTGCTTAGGCTTTTTAACTTCAGTTTGTGAGTTATAAAGCAAATGTTTGGTGAAATAATGTTCGGATTTTTTCGTTTTAAGTAATAATTTATTATATAATTATATAAAACGGAATAAGTTATGGGTAATTGTGGGGGGGGACCACTAGCCAACTCAGTTGGCGAGTTGCTGAGTTGGCGAGGGGCTCGCCAACTGAGTTAGCGGGGCACCCTCCTCGAGGGGCCGCTCGCCAACTCAGTTGGCGAGCCATGCAACGTTGCAACCGTTGGCCAACGGCTATAATCCAAACGGCTATAATCCCACATTCCTATAAATACACCCCCCACCCAACACTCCTCTCACAACATTCACATTCTCCTCCTACCCCAAACACTCCTTACACCAAATTCTCCTCCTCTTGATATTTACTGGCGATGGCTACCCGCAATGACGGTCGTATTCCTGGCGGACCGACTACCGAGCTTATTCTTAAGCAACGTGAAGATCACACTTCTACTCAGATTTTTACTGGCGAGGTATTTTTTGAAATTACAAGTTGCTAACTTTATTAATGTATATATTTTTTAGAATGCCTATGTTTACTTTATTAATGCATATAATTTTTATAGTTATACGACCATGATAATGCTTTACGAACCCGGATCCACGTACATTGGCGGGCTGAAAGGAATTATCGTACGTGGGAGCTTAATCCAGCTCAAAAGGCTTTGGTGGAATCCTTTGGATTCCACTATATAGATCGTGTTAGATATTTAATTCACGATCTTCATTTAGTTGTAAGCCTTGCGGAGCGTTGGTGGCCAGAACGCAACACTTTTCAACTCCCATTCGGCGAGATGACGATCATCCTTTTTGATGTGGCGAATATACTAGGGTTACCTATTAAAGGTAACGCTATATATTTTGATCCGCACTTAAAGGGATCTGATCTGATCCGGAGTTATCTCGGTGTTAGCCCTCCTTCAATTTGACCGAGTTACCAGACTCCTGGAGCCGGACCGAGTTACGAGACTGCTGGAGATGAAAGCTACCAGATATTCACACAATTTTTTTCGACTCCATCAGCACCGCTGCCTACCCAAACTCAACAAGACCAGGACGAGGAGTAGTAGAAAATTGTAAACATTGTATTATTGTAATTTTTGTATGATTTGTAATGGATTTTTACATAAATATTTGGGTATTGAACAATTACATTTTACTCTCTCGGTTGACTAGTACATCTTCTTCGGTTGTGTCCCATAGCACCACAATTACTGCATCGTAGATCTCTTGTCGATGATTCCCGGGGTTTGATGCGGTTCTTCTTTGGTCTTCCGGCTTTGCGTCTTACATCTGGCACCCCAATTTGTCCTCTTACCAAAGGACCTTGGATCTCGTAGGGAACTGGAATTGGCTCCATATTTTGCGCGTATACACTCCTCAAGGTAGCCGTCGAAAATACTGCAGGATAAAAACTATCAATACTAATATTGCAATATCTACAAACAAAATATGCATGTATACATGGTATATAAGTATGGTACCATCTTAAACATGTACAAGATCTGTCAGTTATATTAACAATATAGGTTCTACTTGTTGCCCGGTCTATTATTTCAAACCTATAACTATCAATAGCTAATATTTCTAGGTGGTTCTTCTCTTTGATAATAGAAGCCATATTTTTTAACATCTTCGGACAATAATCTGTGTCAACATTTTCAGCAAACTTTCTACGATTGTCATGAAGTGTAATAATCTTGGCTCTAATACCATCGAGAAGTGTTGTTATTGGCTTATCTCGTAATTTCTTAATCCAGCTGTTGAAACATTCAGCAAGATTAGAAGTGTTAATATCTAATCTAGGACAAGTAGCATACGCTGTTATCCAATGTTCAAATCGACGACTTTCATCGTTTACACCAATAAGCCAATCGTACAACACTATGTTCTCGGCTTTAATTATATCAAACACACTCTCTGCATCCGTTTTATTATATGATCTAGCAAGCGAGTCTAACAAGCGTTGAAATACTGGTTCTTTTGTAACTTTTTTCATGTTTTGTTTAAAATGTTGAATACAAAAAAAATGAGAAGATGCAGGAAAACTAGCACGAACAGCATTTATTAAACCCTTTTGCTTGTCAGATATAAATGAAATTGAACTCCAATCATTAAAACAACTTTCAAAAGATATTTTAAGATAATTTAAAAACCAAGACCAAGAATCACTATTCTCACCTTCAGCAATAGCATAAGCTATAGGATATAATTGATAGTTAGGATCGTGAGCACAAGCAATAAATAAGATACCTTGATATTTTGACGAAAGAAATGTAGCATCAGTACTAATAATTGGTAAACATCCACTTAAAAATCCATCAATACATGCTTTAAAACAAATAAAAATTCGTTGGAAGCTATTGTTTTCGGTAGTTTTAATAAAACATTTACTACCTGGATTTGTCTCCATAATTCTATAACAATACTCCTCAAGACTAGCGTATGCCTCATCATAACTACCATTAATTTCAGCTAATGCTGTCTCTCGGGCTCTCCATGCTTTGGAATAACTAACTTGTATACGGTGCTCCCTATATATATCTTTAACAATTTGTGATGGACTGTATGACTGGTTATCTCTAATAATGTCAATTATCATGGTCTTAATCCATGAAGCTGTAGCTAGTCGATGACGTCCTGTACTAAGTCTTCCTAAACAAGAATGACGATTTTCTAATGTACTAATTTTAACTATATCGCCATTTCCAATAGACTTTACATATACTCTCCAATTATAATTCGGTTGATCACAACTATATATAATTCCACGAGCATTATTCATATCACTAGCTGAACAACTAAAATTATATTTAATTGCTAAATTACTGATAAAGCTTCTAAAGTGAGAACGACTAGGAAATGATTGTCCCTTAAATAATTCATCAGTGATAGCTTTTACAACATCATCATCTACCCTATAATCTACATTTTCAACTAAATTATCACTATTTCCTTCGTCGTTGTCACTATCATCATCATGATTAGATTCATCTGATGAATGACCTTCTTGGATAAATGAAACTATTTGTTGAGAAGAACTAGCACCTGAAGTAACATGCTGATATTCAGAAAAATATTCATTATTTCTACTATCTAAGGTTGCTGCTACTTTAATAACATATATTTTTATATACCGTGATTGTGAATTAATCTCAAGAATATAATTCCATGCATCTTCACTATCAAAAAATAATTAGAACCAAAAATAGACTTCAAAATAAAATCATAATGAATAGAACAACGTTCAATAATATGATTACGTATATTTTCAAAACTAATATTCGGATAAGTTGAAAAAATTATACTTTCTCCTCCTTCGTAATTTAACCCATTTACTGTACCGCCGTGCGAGCATACAATTCTTACGCTACGATCCATGACAGTTGAGAACTTTGGCTACAGAAAACCTCAAATGAACTTTAGCTGCGGGCAGACAGACAGAGAGAGTGTTGGAGACTTTGCTAGAGGGAAGAGAGAAAATAGAGGAAGTAGATTGAGTGTGAGATGAATGGGTTGAGATAGGTAATTTATAGAGGGAGATTGTAATAGCCGTTGTTGTTAATAGTTGTTTTGAAACGGATCCTTACTCGCCAACTCAGTTGGCGAGCAAACGAGCGTTGTGCAACGGGTCTAAGCCAACTCAGCATGCGGCCCGCCAACTGAGTTGGCGAGCGGCCCCTCGAGGAGGGTGCCCCGCCAACTCAGTTGGCGAGCCCCTCGCCAACTCAGCAACTCGCCAACTGAGTTGGCGAGTGGTCCCCCCCCGCAATTACCCATAACTTATCCCATTTTATATAATTATATAATAAATTATTACTTAAAACGAAAAAATCCGAATAATGTTTGGACAAACCGTTTCATAACTTAACATTTGGAAGAAAAAAAAAAATTCAAATGTTCATGTTTAAACTTAGCTTCGAGGAAGTAGTGAAAACATGCTTTCTGAATGTTCATTTCTGTTTTCTTCACTGTTTTGCGGGCCCCACCGTCCCCCAAACCAACCCCCCCCCACCCCCACCCACCCACCACCACCAGCACACACACTCTCTTTCTCGCTCCTCATCTCATCTGAAAAAATTGAGACCCACGCGAGGACGGCGACAACGACGCCGCGTGAGCTCCACCGTCCAGAGCACATCCTCGTCGAGGACGACGACGACGCCACACGAGCTCCACCGTCCGGAACTCGTCGACGTCGAGGACGACGATGATGCCGCGCGAGTTCCACCGTCGCAGTCGAGCCACCTGTCGTCGTCGTCGTCTATCGTCGCAGTCGAGCCACCTCTGCTCGGCTGCTCCAAAACCCCAAATTTTTGACATGGCCACCGTCTGTCATCGCTCGTCGTCTCTCGTCGCAGTCGAGCCATCTCGTCGCAGTCCCAGGAGGGAATGACGATAGGGTCCTCCTCTACGAGCTTGACATGACCACAAAAGTCTCGACGGTGGACTCGGTCGGAGGGAACAACGACGAAGTCAACCTCAACACGGCAAGGACGAACGACACGACATGACGACGATGAACGACTCGACGATGACGAACACGACCACACCCAGGGGAAGAACCCCGTGTGGGACCTCCCGATGCGGTTCGACCTCAACGGCGGCACCGACCAGACCGTTGACCTCGTCTTCTAGTCCTAATTAGGGTTAGGGTTTCAATCGATCCAGCTTAGAAATTAGGGTTAGGGTTTCAGTCCTAATTAGATTATTATCTAAAAAAATTTAACCAAACACAATTTTCAACTTTTGTGTTTTAAAATTTTTTTTTCGATTGAAAGTAACCAAACAAAAACTCAAAATCTCTATACTCAGAAAACAACTTTATAACTTACTTTCAGAAAACTGTTTTCAGAACAAAATTTCAGAAAGCCTATCCAAACGGACCCTAACATTTTAGCCCTTTCATTGTTCTCTATTACATTGCGCATTTTTCAAGCCAAAAGGAATAACTGGCATAGTAGTATACCCTGACGATATTAGGAATGATGTTTGCTTCTCATCATCATGTTACATTTTGATTTAAGTATTATATCCTGATAATCCATCCATAAAGTACATGCTTTTGAAGTCGCATGTGTTGCCAATCATGACATCATTGATGGAAAATAAAAGTTCTTCCTTCGGGCAGGCTGGATTGATGTCCTGAAAGTCGAAATAGACCTAATCTTCTCGTTCTTCTTGAGTACGGGGACGATGTTAACAACTCATTTAGGGTGTTGATGTCACGCCCCAGTCCCAAAATATCGAGGGACTGAGCACGTGAGCAATGGCCAGCAGCACGCACCGATGGACAACCCAATTTAATGGATCCATCAGGGCATGCTTAAGCTGTAGTCTAGCGGTATTAAGTACAAGTCTCAGGTATTGCTAATCTCATCCACAGAATAAACACAGATTAATGCCAGAAATAATGCAATGGAAATAAATATGCAATATCAAATAAGGTTATCTCGGGAAACAAATCCGAGAAATATTCTGTTACATTTAAGGAAAAATAGACAGGAATTGAAATGCTGAAAATGTAAATACTGTGTTGTTGAAGCCGGTGCTCAGGAGAAATCTTCGGCCACTACTTCGTCCTCTGTTCCTTGTTCTGCTCCAAGGAGTGCTCCGGTACCGTACACCTCTGGGTAGTTCTCTTCAGCTGTACCTGGGGACATAATCCGGATCCAGGTCCTCAGGGGACAGCAAGGTACAGAAAATACAAGCCAAAATAAACACAGTGCAGCGGATAATTAAACAAGAGGGTAAGCTATGTAACCAGCTAAGTGATATGCAATATGAGAGCAGCACTAGAACTCAGGCTGAAGCCACTACAAGCTCTGTGTCGGGGAGCCGGGTAGCGGCAATAACTATGAATTATACTCTGAAATATACTATGTTTTATATATATAATATCAGCCTGTAGTCTGTGTGTCTCTCCCCACCCAATGTAATCCCACGTCTCATGTCCACGATGCCTCATGTCCATGTCACGCACGATTATAACTAATGCAGCAAGTCTGATAGCTATGGATCAAATGTCTAAGAATGTAAAGTCTATGTCATAACCATGCATCCTATACAGAATCACCTTGAATGTCTCAGGAAGACTCTGTCTCATGAAATAGTGTCAAGTGTCCTGGGTTCTGGTGTACTTGATAGGACAAGTACGAGAATTGTCGGGTTTCGATATCCATGTCTATGTGACGTTACACCACACCGCGTACGGAGTTGGCACCCGACTATGATCGGACACTAAGCACGTCACCCGTTTCCTAGGTTAAGCAGTTAAAACATGTTTATATTTAATTCCACAAGAAATCCATTAAAATACTATGTCAAGAATTACTGAGATTTGGCAAGCTTTACATGTCCATTATTGCATAATTAAATCCAGAAAATAATTAGCAAGCTGCAGGGTTTGGCAAGGTACACTTGCCTGTGGTTCCTGTTCCAATTGCGGCTCTGACTTCAGCTGGAATTGCAGGCGGTACTCCGGTTGCTGAAACAAACATCACCATCAGATCCAGAAAATATCAATCAGCTAGAAACGCCTGTCCTTGGGTCCAATTTGGAGACAAGGGCAGAAACGACAGTTTCGGGCCAAAACGGGGTCCACCGGTGGGCCCGCTTTGCACCGAAAAACGCGTCCGGGTCAACGGTCTCCAAATTTACCAAACTCAGTGTCAACAGGTCAGAAACGCTGATACGAACCCAACGGAACTTTCAGAATTGGATTCCGATGAGCCGAACACAAAATTGCCCGTCGAGCGGGGCCTGTGGGGCCCACGACACGCGATTTTGCCAACGTTCTCAGAATCGAACCAAACTTGACCCACAGGACCAGCGTATCGCTACGAGTCCGATGGCGCAAGTTTCGTCTCGATCCGACGTGTGTACACAAAGTTAGGGCGCGTTCCAGAAAGTACGGATACAGGCGATGTCCGTGGATACGCGTTGATTCCGGTGTGCACGCACACCCGAATCAGCTTCCGCGAAATCCCACACGTCCGTAACGACGAGGCGCACGTATCTGTGAAGACTGCGCGCGACCAAGTCGTCCCGTTTGGCGGGGCGTACTCGGTTCCGGGGTGAAACAGGGTCTGGTTTTTCCTGTTTTTGGATCGCGGTGTGCGATCACCACAGGACGCGATGCCCCGAACGGTTTGTCCGGACACCGAGAGGGTCATACAGGCTTCGCAACGCAATTTGCGGAATCGAAAACGGAGCTACGAGTAAAAAGTTACACGTACCTGAAGGGGACCCGAAAACCAGGGTCAAACCGTGTCCGACACGTGTCCGACTCGTGTCGGACACAGGGGATTCAATTTTAGGGTTAGGGTTCCCGGCGGAGACGGCGGCTCAGGGCGGGGAGGCAGGCCGGGCGGAGGGGGCCGAAGGCAGTGGGGGCACGCGGCGGCGCTGGAGGCGGCGTAGGCGGCGCTGGGAGCGGCCGGAGCTGCTGCCGCTGCTGTTCGTTGCTGCTCGTCGGTGGCCGGAGGCAGGCGGAGAGAAGGGAGGAAGAAGGAGGAGCGGCGCTGGGGTGCTGCGGGCGGTGGTGGTCGAAGTGGGGGTCGGCCGGAGGTTAGGGTTCAGGCGAGGTTTGAGGGAGGAGGAGATCGGGGTGGAAGAGGGGTTATATAGGGCGAGGCGCGGCGAGGGTGAGGCCGGGGAAGGCGGGGCTGAGGTCGACGTGGGCGGCTCTCGCGGAGGTGAGGCGCGGTCGTGGCGGCCAAAAATCGCGGCGGGCGGCGGAGGGATCGGGTCGTGGGGGTCGTGGGGTTGGGGGTGAGGCACCGGGTCGGGTCGGGCGTGGATCCGGGCCTGGCCGACCCGCCCGACCCGTTAAAGCAAGGGCCTGGGTTGGGCTGCTAACGGGCTCGGCCCACTGGGCCGGGCCGGGCCCCAGACTAAAAATAAAATAAAACAAAAACAGTAATAATAAAAATAAAACATTTAATTAATTAATTTAATTAGGAAAATAGTTTTTAGGCTTTTTAAAATAGGTCTGAGGTCCAATAAATTCCAGAAAAATTGCCCTAAGTCCAGTTTTTCATTTTACACCCAAAAATATTATTTTTATAATATTTTAATATTGTTTATTATTATTTAAAAATCATTGAATAATTAAAACCCTATTTTTAATTTACAGAAAAATCCCAGAAAATTTCAGAAAATTGTGAAAAATCCAGTTTTTAAAATTTTGAAAAATCAGGGGGTTTACAATCTACCCCCCTTAAGAGGATTGCGTCCTCGCAATCAAAGAGTAACCGGTCAACAGAGATGACGCGGTCGCAAGCATCGTTTGAAAATACATCACAAGATACTTAGGGAAGTACCGTTTCCCTAAAAATTGAAAGTTTACACTTTCCAGGAAAATCTAGTTAAAACTATAACTTTTATGAAAACCAGGTTGTTATTAACAAGTTGCATTTTACTAGGTTGGGGCTGAGGTCACGAACCAACGGGCACGAACTACACAAGACTAAAACGGATAACTATAAATCACTTACTCGCATCAGCGTCCTGCACAGTAATCGCGTAAGCTTGTCCTCGCACTTGTGGTGGATTCCTCTGCTATTGTTGGGCTTGCTGGAAGAGTGTCGCCTGAGGTGCCAGAGGTGGCCTCGGTGCTGGCAAAGCTGGTTGGTTTGCCCTTGGTGCTCCATCTCGATGCTGGGGACAGTCCTTGGCTATGTGTTGATTGGTGCCGCAAATCAGGCACAATCCCAACTTGCGTCTGCAGTCCTTCTCGACATGACCTAGCTTGCCGCAGTAGTGACAGGTAGGAAGGGTCTGCGAAGCTGCCCTGGGTGGCGGGTTCGTGTGAGATCTCTTTGCAGATTCTCCCGGTGATGATCTGTCTGGTGCTGAGGTGATTGGCCGCTTGAGGCCAGACTCTCTCCTGGTGACGCGTTCCATGCGTCGGGCTGCAGCGAGAACGTCCGAGTATGATGTTGGTACGACGGACCCAATTAGTTTCTGCAGCTCAATGTTCAGTCCGTCGAAGAATTTCTCGGCCTTCTCTTCCTCGGTCGGGATCAGGGTTGGGGCAAAGCAGCTCAGACGAATGAATTCCGCGTTGTATTCTTCCACCGTCATAGAGTCCTGGGTGAGGCGATTGAATTTGTCCCGCAGTTCTGACCGAGCGATGGCAGGAATGTACATCTCTTGGAAGAGTCTGGAGAACTCCTCCCAAGTGACTCGGTCTGATCCGAGTCGCGTCTCCTCAGACAACCACCAGTGGTGCGCGTTGCCCGTCAATTGCATTCGGACGGCAGTCATCCAGCGTTCCCGTGGAAGCTCAGCTGCTTCAAGTTGATGCCGTATGTTGGTGAGCCACTCATGAACTTCGGTGGGCTCCTCTTTTCCAGAAAAGGTGCGGGGCTTCAATTGGCGGAAGTCGGTGATTGAGCCTGTAGTTGGCCGTCGAGCTGGTAGGTTGGCCTGCTCCAGTACAGTTACGATGCTGTCCCTCCAGAAGTTAGCTTCGCGACGCTGAGCCTCGTGTTGGACTTGTTGCTGAGCTTGCATCATCGCGTAGATCATTTGGAATATCTGCTGCCCGTCAATTGGCTGTCCTTGTGGGAGCACGGGCGTTGGTGGAATGAACTGCGGCGGAGGTGGAATATCATCGCGTCGGAATCGAGAGTTAGGTTGACCTGCCTGCTGGCTCTGTTGAGTTGGGGGAACTCCTCCGACTGGTGTCACTTCGTCGTCATAGGTGACACCTGTAGCTTGTGGGATTCCGGCGGGAGTCTCATTGCATTCTTGTGGGTCCATTTTCCTGCATCCAAAATACCCAGTAAGAGGCGTACAGGAATCAAGGCAAGATGCAAGTCAAATGAATTTATTCGAATGCGATACTGATTATCAAAAACGATTCAAGCAAGTGGATGAGATCCTAAAACTTATCCTAGTTTTATTGCAGGCCTGTTCGGTCCCTAAGTTGAAACCGAACAATTTAGTCGCAGACCTGCATGGGCCACCACAAAAACCATGTCACGCCCCAGTCCCAAAATGTCGAGGGACTGAGCACGTGAGCAATGGCCAGCAGCACGCACCGATGGACAACCCAATTTAATGGATCCATCAGGGCATGCTTAAGCTGTAGTCTAGCGGTATTAAGTACAAGTCTCAGGTATTGCTAATCTCATCCACAGAATAAACGCAGATTAATGCCAGAAATAATGCAATGGAAATAAATATGTAATATCAAATAAGGTTATCTCGGGAAACAAATCCGAGAAATATTCTGTTACATTTAAGGAAAAATAGACAGGAATTGAAATGCTGAAAATGTAAATACTGTGTTGTTGAAGCCGGTGCTCAGGAGAAATCTTCGGCCACTACTTCGTCCTCTGTTCCTTGTTCTGCTCCAAGGAGTGCTCCGGTACCGTACACCTCTGGGTAGTTCTCTTCAGCTGTACCTGGGGACATAATCCGGATCCAGGTCCTCAGGGGACAGCAAGGTACAGAAAATACAAGCCAAAATAAACACAGTGCAGCGGATAATTAAACAAGAGGGTAAGCTATGTAACCAGCTAAGTGATATGCAATATGAGAGCAGCACTAGAACTCAGGCTGAAGCCACTACAAGCTCTGTGTCGGGGAGCCGGTAGCGGCAATAACTATGAATTATACTCTGAAATATACTATGTTTTATATATATAATATCAGCCTGTAGTCTGTGTGTCTCTCCCCACCCAATGTAATCCCACGTCTCATGTCCACGATGCCTCATGTCCATGTCACGCACGATTATAACTAATGCAGCAAGTCTGATAGCTATGGATCAAATGTCTAAGAATGTAAAGTCTATGTCATAACCATGCATCCTATACAGAATCACCTTGAATGTCTCAGGAAGACTCTGTCTCATGAAATAGTGTCAAGTGTCCTGGGTTCTGGTGTACTTGATAGGACAAGTACGAGAATTGTCGGGTTTCGATATCCATGTCTATGTGACGTTACACCACACCGCGTACGGAGTTGGCACCCGACTATGATCGGACACTAAGCACGTCACCCGTTTCCTAGGTTAAGCAGTTAAAACATGTTTATATTTAATTCCACAAGAAATCCATTAAAATACTATGTCAAGAATTACTGAGATTTGGCAAGCTTTACATGTCCATTATTGCATAATTAAATCCAGAAAATAATTAGCAAGCTGCAGGGTTTGACAAGGTACACTTGCCTGTGGTTCCTGTTCCAATTGCGGCTCTGACTTCAGCTGGAATTGCAGGCGGTACTCCGGTTGCTGAAACAAACATCACCATCAGATCCAGAAAATATCAATCAGCTAGAAACGCCTGTCCTTGGGTCCAATTTGGAGACAAGGACAGAAACGGCAGTTTTGGGCCAAAACGGGGTCCACCGGTGGGCCCGCTTTGCACCGAAAAACGCATCCGGGTCAACGGTCTCCAAATTCACCAAACTCAGTGTCAACAGGTCAGAAACGCTGATACGAACCCAACAGAACTTTCAGAATTGGATTCCGATGAGCCGAACACAAAATCGCCCGTCGAGCGGGGCTTGTGGGGCCCACGACACGCGATTTCGCCAACGTTCTCAGAATCGAACCAAACTTGACCCACAGGATCAGCGTATCGCTACGAGTCCGATGGCGCAAGTTTCGTCTCGATCCGACATGTGTACACAAAGTTAGGGCGCGTTCCAGAAAGTACGGATACGGGGCGATGTCCGTGGATACGCGTTGATTCCGGTGTGCACGCACACCCGAATCAGCTTCCGCGAAATCCTACACGTCCGTAACGACGAGGCGCACGTATCTGTGAAGACCGCGCGCGACCAAGTCGTCCCGTTTGGCGGGGCGTACTCGGTTCCGGGGTGAAACAGGGTCTGGTTTTTCCTGTTTTTGGATCGCGGTGTGCGATCACCACAGGACGCGATGCCCCGAACGGTTTATCCGGACACCGAGAGGGTCATACAGGCTTCGCAACGCAATTTGCGGAATCGAAAACGGAGCTACGAGTAAAAAGTTACACGTACCTGAAGGGGACCCTAAAACCAGGGTCAAACCGTGTCCGACACGTGTCCGACTCGTGTCGGACACAGGGGATTCAATTTTAGGGTTAGGGTTAGGGTTCCCGGCGGAGACGGCGGCTCAGGGCGGGGAGGCAGGCCGGGCGGAGGGGGCCGAAGGCAGTGGGGGCACGCGGCGGCGCTGGAGGCGGCGTAGGCGGCGCTGGGAGCGACCGGAGCTGCTGCCGGTGCTGTTCGTTGCTGCTCGTCGGTGGCCGGAGGCAGGCGGAGAGAAGGGAGGAAGAAGGAGGAGCGGCGCTGGGGTGCTGCGGGCGGTGGTGGTCGAAGTGGGGGTCGGCCGGAGGTTAGGGTTCAGGCGAGGTTTGAGGGAGGAGGAGATCGGGGTGGAAGAGGGGTTATATAGGGCGAGGCGCGGCGAGGGTGAGGCCGGGGAAGGCGGGGCTGAGGTCGACGTGGGCGGCTCTCGCGGAGGGGAGGCGCGGTCGTGGCGGCCGGAAATCGCGGCGGGCGGCGGAGGGATCGGGTCGTGGGGGTCGTGGGGTTGGGGGTGAGGCACCGGGTCGGGTCGGGCGTGGATCCGGGCCTGGCCGACCCGCCCGACCCGTTAAAGCAAGGGCCTGGGTTGGGCTGCTAACGGGCTCGGCCCACTGGGCCGGGCCGGGCCCCAGACTAAAAATAAAATAAAACAAAAACAGTAATAATAAAAATAAAACATTTAATTAATTAATTTAATTAGGAAAATAGTTTTTAGGCTTTTTAAAATAGGTCTGAGGTCCAATAAATTCCAGAAAAATTGCCCTAAGTCCAGTTTTTCATTTTACACCCAAAAATATTATTTTCATAATATTTTAATATTGTTTATTATCATTTAAAAATCATTGAATAATTAAAACCCTATTTTTAATTTACAGAAAAATCCCAGAAAATTCCAGAAAATTGTGAAAAATCCAGTTTTTAAAATTTTGAAAAATCAGGGGGTTTACAGTTGATCTTCTAGAATGAAGCAACATTCTATGAGCTTGCTTACCTTAGTTTCTATTTCCTCTGTGATATCATTCATGGGAAACTATCGTTGTTATTATTTTACCGGCTTAGCGTCTGATTTTATATTGAGATGGTGCATGTCCACCTATGGGTCAAGATCAACATATCTTTGTAGATCCAAGCGAACACATCAATATATTCCTATATGAGGGATATAAGGTCTTATTTTTCATCTGATGACAATCTCTTCGTGATAAAGATGGACTTTCAATGTGCTTCATCACCTATATCGACTTGTATAACCTCGTCTTCATTATGAGGTTTAAGTTGCTCGAACTACATCTCCTCTTGGAAATCAAGTTGTTTCGCCCAGGGATCAGCATCGAAGGGTGCAATATTTTCGATGTCGTCTTGCTTTATCTGATTAATCAAAATCATATTAACAAATAGCTTTTTGAAGATGGCTCCCACGTTGGTATCAGATTGCCAGCCAGAGGAATCTGAGGAATGTGACAACAATGACTCTTTTATTGAACATATTCATATGGACGAAGGAATAACGTACCCAATCCCATGTCTGTTCGATCATAGTAGATGATAGGCTTTTCCTTCGATACAAAATATTGTAGTGGAATACGACGCCCCTTGTCAAAGTTTAAATACTATGTTTGGAAGAAGCCATATACCATTTTCTTCATTAGACGGTATGTTGATCGACCATAATTAAAGTATTGTAGAGGCTATTGGCCATCATCAGAGCTTGATATGGCTGTACGAGCTCATGGATATTTTCTAGTAAATATTAAGATTAATGTCACCCCCCCCCCTCTTCCAGAATACTAGGTAAATACGGGAACAGACTTGGCCAACTATACCGTACAATGTATGAAAATATCGTACGGTGATCACGGTTGTCTAGAAGACAAGTGGGAGACTCTAGCATGCAAAAAACGTCAGTCCTAAGGACGATAAATCCTAATATCTCAATCTAGTAATCAACAAATATCAAGAGTATATCATACATGCAAAGTAGTAAGACGTCCCAAACACCATAACATATATGATCAGGACAAAATGCTACACTAGCAGAGTATAAATATATATGATCACAAATATCATCCTAGGTCTAGTATATATAATCACGCTGACCAAGGTCAGATGGAACAGATTCCAGAATAAAAAGGGCTAACACTGGCCCTAGCTAAACACCACCAAAATAAAATAGATAACGAGAGGTACAAAATAGAAAAACCACGCGTGTGCCGAGACCGCGGATCTACAAGTACGGGTCATCCAACGGAAGGTAAGAAATATCCTCTGGCTCCCCAAGTAAATCTGGCCAAACAAAACCAATGGGATCAGGACCCCAAATAGCAAGTACCACAAAGGAGCCCAAGGTGAAAGCCAAAACACAACAACACAATAATAATAAGACATAAGTAAATAAATATGGATCGAGACTTGTGCAGTACCAATGCATGTATCTCGAAAATAAGAAAGACTGAACAAATAGCTATAAAGAAAGATAAGTCGATGAGCGACAATGAAGCTTAGGATCTACTCAAAATTGGAGCCACATCCCCTAAACCAAATAAGGACCGGGGTTGTAGATCTGTTCCCGAGCAGAACTTAGCCTCTAGCTACTCACCGACACATAGAATAAAGAGCGAACATATAAGTAACGCACAACCAAAAGAGCACAGCCAAGCATTTTCTACGACTTGTTATAAATTAACTAGCTAGGATTATCACAAGTCTTAATTAATAAAATGCAAGTCGAGGAACTTCACTACTACCAGCACTGCAGATAACCCGGATGGCCAAGGGTACGCTTGCCTAATAAAATTATGGAGCACAACAAAGACAATTACAGCTAAAGCGGTGAAAAACGTAAACATAAACATATAGAAGAAATATATACTGATAAGCACCGCAGTGCAACATAAAACATATAATGAAGTGAACCGCAGGTCAACAAAAATACTTGTCTTGTCAAAAAATCAATACTTGTCTTGTCTAAAAAAATCAACATGACTTGTCTTGTCTAGTAGTGTCACGCCCGGCACCCGCATAATAGGATACGAGTTGTGAGCACGCCCAGCCTACATTGCAGTATCGACAGTAGTCGGTTGTCTATACCTCAATAATTGCTAAAAATATCGATAATCGTAAATCATGCTCAATCACAGAAACTAAAGCAAGGACACTACCCGCACACGCATGTGATCACCACATCCACTAGTGTATTTTAGTACATCATACAATGTCCAATCCAGAGACAAATTCGGTGTAATAACCAAAATAATATACAACATAAATGATACATCAAAATATCTGACTAAATCTAGTATAATCTCCTACTAGAGTCTTCCGATCCAATGTCGATTTTTCATGTCCTAACCTGGTTGTCAACGATCCAATCAGGAATGGAACAAAGTATATACCCGTACAAAATATTGTACCATACTAAATAAAGCAATAAAAAATATATACAAAATTGAAGTAGAAAAATGTAACTGAATGCGGTAATGGAATGCAACCTGCAATACTATAAACCATGAGAATCATACCATGAAACAATAATAATAATCATGCTAATTCCTACGTGAATTAAAATGTCATTTTCAATATGCGGCCGGCTAAGGTTAGATTCTGACTTGGTCAGACTCGAACATACGTGCAGTGCATGTCAAACTATGATTCGTACAATAATGGGTTTAGCCACATATCTACTTAACATTTTTTCTCCCCTTGGTTCAGAAATCAGAATTAAAATCAGATATATATAACAGATGCAAACATCAAGTACAATAATCTCATCGTGTTAGAGTCATGTCTCAATATGCAAGATGCAACAAGACTAGAAAATAAAAAAGTTGTATTTATTAAGTATTGAGAAACATAATTAGTACGGAGTACTTGCCTTAGCACCAATTTGGAAGGTGGATTGGTCCTCCTAGGAAGACAATATTTAAATCCTCTAGAGGTTCTTGATTTCTAATTATCCCGTTCTTGATTAATACTAACTACTCATTATTCTTCTAACGCACTTAATTCCTTCTTGCTTATGGCCATATCTTAACTAACTAATGTCCTAATAATTCTTATTACTTATTAATTACTATCTTTATTAATTAAAATTGAATTAAACCCTAAACCAGCTATTGTGCTTTGGCCCAAGCCCTAGTCTCAGTTGGAATGGTCCACCAAGCTTCCAAGCCACGTTTTGGCTTAAATTGAATTAAAATTTGGTGTCTGCTACAGTACACAAATTTGAACGTTATGGTCAGTTTCAAGTATGTTGAACACAACCCCTTCAAAATCTTGCCTATCATCTATTTTTTCTTTATTCGAATCGAAAGTTGAAATCTAGATCCTGCCAAATAATCAAGAAGGTTACATAAATGTTTTTTTAGAGTCAAAGTGACATTATGTCGACACAGACACATTCGTGTTGAATCAGACACAGAACATGAACAACCTAGAGTTGATTTGAATCAAAATCAGGAAGAGAACATAAAAGGACTCTACCTGAACTGAGACTTCGTATCCGAGTGTCATTTTCGGACATAGGCAGATCCGAGGGAAAACTGTGTTGTTGAGCAGTCATAAACAATTCAAATCAAATTCGATTCACCTATCAAGAATGGAAATAAGAAGTATTCGGATCTTACGGATTCACAAATGCGAGAACACAAGCTCTTCAAGTCATGGAGTTCAGTTCGTCATATTTGAACCAGGGCTCGTCTCTGTGACATTTCGTCGAGCGGTTGGTGCTTAATCGAATCCAAAATAAAATAGGGTGATGGAAAAGAAGAAATTACTTGTCGATAGTCCATATGTAGAGCTCAGTGACAGTCAAACATCGAATGTAAAGGAGAAATTTAGCGATCAATAACATATCGAGTAAATCAGAAGGAAGAAACAAAGATCAGAGAAGAAATGATACATGTGCTGTTGTGAAGTACGGAGTGTATGAAAATGTATTCGATCTTGAATCGTGCGGACATAGAAATTCTCATATATGATCCCAGAATTGATAACTTTTTGTGACCTTTCCTCGAACACGTTATGATCACTCGAGGAAAAGATCATGAGAAGTAATATCAGATTATCAAAATTGAACAAATTGAACAAATTGAACAAATCGAACGAAACAAGGGGAAATTAAAACTCGATCGAAAGAGACAGATGGACTTACTCCTCGGCAGCACAGTGAACTGATCGGAAGAGACAACTCACAAGGATCCGCCAGGGAATCTGATGAGCTCCCAAGCTCATTGACCTAGAATTGCTAGCAAATTGACTGTAATTTGATATTTCTGTGCAATACAAGAATGTAATTGAAGAGAAATATTGGAGATTTGGGGATGAACTAGTGTTTTCTTTATTGAGGAATAGAAAATGAGCAAAAAAGTACAATTCAAAAAGTAAATGCAATTTCAAAATCAAAAAACAGGAAAACAGGATACAAGGTTCTGATGCTCTTCTCTTCTTCTTCTTCTTATTTATAGATGGACCTCTGTACACATGGTGATGTGTCCCTCCTTGTCATCGGATGATGCTTATTGGTCCATCTATTGCTGAGCTGGCAATGAAGCTTAACTACTTGCTGAGCTGACAATGATGCTAACTTGGACTAGCAATGATGAGTGCTAATCTAAGCCGGATCTGAGACTGAATGTTGAAGGAATTGCTTGACTGTTAATAGGAATGGATGCTTAGGTGGGTGAATCACGCAAGCTTGGTACTGAGCTAATCCAGG
Source organism: Iris macrosiphon (assembly GCA_036927795.1). Taxonomy (NCBI): domain Eukaryota; kingdom Viridiplantae; phylum Streptophyta; class Magnoliopsida; order Asparagales; family Iridaceae; genus Iris; species Iris macrosiphon. The sequence continues at coordinate 142,172,090 of JAYESA010000001.1, read as the reverse complement.
CTCTCATCAACTCCCTCCCCCTTAAACTGACATTGTCTCAAGGTCAAGGTAAAGGTATGTCACCCATCTGATACAATGCAATATTTCAGCAGTGTATAAGTTTGGCTACTAAGCACATCACTATAAGAGTGTATAGTGAGTACTGAACTCGAGCAGTATAAGTGCGAGGATACTGAGCTAATTATTTCCAAATTTTGGGTCTGCATTATGCCTGGATCCCATATGGTTATCGAGAGTTCCTCCAACACACTTTTTTGATGACAGTTCTTTGAATAGCTTGTAATATTGAACTCCCTACTAGATCCCATATCAAAAAAAAATTCCACATTTGCAGGTAGCAGAGTCGATATTTAAATTGATCAGGCTTTCAGTACTAAATCTCAAGTCAATACTCAAACCTAAGAAGTGGATGATACCTCCAGTACTTCGAGATGTAGGAACTCCAATGGTAGGAGGAACTTGTGCTGGTTCCAGACCTATGCTTTCCTTATTAACATTAGGAATACCATGATTAAAGAACACATACTTCAGTACACCACTTTTATGCAAAGAAAATAACATATCACAGCCACCAAGAAACTCTAATTTGTAATAGAACTGAAGATAGGTTGGCCCATTGGAAAATTTCTTCATACCCTCATATACCCCATCACCAGTAAGTGTATCAAACCTTTTGAATTCAACACCTACATCCATCTAAATATCAACAACTTCTTGGATAAAGCTACACTTATAATGCTTAGGAATTCCTTTCATGGGCAAAATAATAGGATGAGAATCCACAAGCTGATGCCATCGGCTATTCAGTGAGTTGGTTGATTCAGAGCTTGGACTTTTCGAGTGAGAGGAATAATTTCCCTTTCCAAGTTTATTGACTTTCTCAAGAATAGTAGTCCTAATCTGAGAACCCATATCTTCACAAATGTGTCTTCTGTCAACAAAATTACTTTCTATGTGCACCCTGGAATTACCATTTTCCAGTTCGAACTCTTCTACTTCTGTTACTATCAAAATTTTAAACTCAAGAAATTCATCATTTAGAGTTATTGTTGGGAATGTGTCTTCTGCAATTTGCTGGATGTCCTTAAATTCTGAGGTTGCATGTTCCTCAAATAATTTTGAATCCCCTTTTTTACTTTATATTTCTGAACTGCTAAAGTTAATATCTTGATCCTTGTCTCATGTTCCTTGTGCAGAGACATCTGCATGAACTCGTGTCCACTGGTCATGGATTCTATAGGTAGTGGTATAGGGATTTGAGGTGAATTCGTGTGCCCCAAAGGTGTTTGTTCATTGGAGAACAATACTGGATTTAGCACAGGTGGATTCATTCCCCAAACATGATTAGCATTAGCATGAACTGTGGGGTTGGACATCTGAGCAGTGGAGAAAGGACATAGTGCAACCACTGGATAGTGTAGATGAGGTGTTTGATTTAGGTTTTGGTTCAAAACCTCTGGATTTCGTTTAGATCTAACTAATTCCTCTAGCATTCTATCAAACTTGTCAAATATTTCATTAAACTTGTCAAATCGGCTATTGAAGTCTAGAACAGTACCTAATAGAGTTTTTACGGAGTCTTCGAGAGATGAGATCCGTTCTTCCATAGCTAGAACTCGTCTTCCTTCTAGTGATCCATTGCCAGAGCCGCCATGGATCAAGCTTCTTCCTCTGCTACTCTTGATCGCAAGATCGAGAGGCTCTGATACCAATTGATAAGCTCCCGAGCTCATTGACCTGGAATTCCTAGCAAATCGACTGTAATTTGATATTTTTGTGCAATAAAAGAATGGAATTGAATAAAAATAATAGAGATTTAGGGATGAACTAGTGTTTTCTTTATTGAGGAATGGAAATTGAGCGAAAAAGTACAATTCAAAAAGTAAATGCAATTTCAAAATCAAAATGCAGGAAAACAGGATACAAGGTTCGTATGCTCCTCTTCTCCTTCTTATTTATAGATGGACCTCTGTACACATAGTGACGTGGCCCTCCTTGACATCGGGTGAAGCTTATTGGTCCATCTATTGCTGAGCTGGCAACGAAGATTAACTACTTGTTGAGCTGGCAATGATGCTAACTTGGACTAGCAATGATGAGTGCTAATCTGAGCCGGATCTGAGAATGAATGCTGAAGGAATTGCTTGACTGTTAACTGGAATGGATGCATAGGTGAGTGAATAACTCAAGCTTGTTACTGAGCTAATCCAGGCTATCATCAACTCCCTTTCCCTTAAACTGACATTGTCTCAAGGTCAAGGTCAAGGTATGTCACCCCTCTGATATAATAAAATATTTCAGCAGTGTATAAGTTTGGCTACTAACCACATCACTATAAGAGTCTATATACTGAGTACTGAACTCGCACAATATAAGTGCCGGGATACTGAGCTCATTGTTTGTCACTGTCACATTTTCAATCAAGGATAATTTGGTAATTGACATGGGTACTTTGAATTTAGGAGTATTTTATTTAAATATTGTGCATGTGATTAATTATTTGTTGTATTATTTATTGATTGTTAGATGTAGTATCTATTTTTGGACTTGTGTAGTGAACTTAACTAATTAAGTTAGATGCATGAACCCAATAATTTATTTTGGTTTAGATTGAGCCCAATAATTAGGCCCATGGATTAGGAGGATAGATTAATTAGTGAAACCATTAGACTAGAACCTTTCCTCCTTAATTAATTTTTTCAAGAGAGGCCCCAAGGGGTGTTTTGGACATTTCATAATGACTTGAGGAAGGGGTATATGGCCGGCCATTAGAGGGAGGAGAGAGAGTGTCTCTCATTTCATTTTTCATTTAGATCTACATTTTTTCCCTTTCCAAATTTCTTTCATTCCTTCACCATTCCCTCACAAATTTCTTCATAAATTATTTCCCTATTCTTCAATTGAGGCTACTAAAATAAGGATCTACAAGAAGAAAGCAAGGAACAACAAGGAGGAGGCCAAGATCTACAAGGAGGAGGTTACATTCAACATTAGGAAATTTTCATTGGGAATCTATCTCCCAATAGGTACATTTTACTTTTTTCTCTTGTAGTAGGTTCTAAATCTGAGATTTAGCCATGAAAAATCACCTCACATTCATATGCTACCCATAAAAATTAGTTTTAGGTTCATAGGAGACCTATGGTGGAAGTTATGTGTGTTTTGGTATCAATTTTAGGGAAATTCCGAGATTGGCACGTGTAGTGTTTGTCAATTGGTAAAATTGATCAATATGACATATGATTGATTGTTTGTGACTAGTGTTGTGTCCATAATTGGGTACGTGTAGGCCGTATCTCGTCAATTTGACGATACAGGTTGATTTTGGGGGGTTTTCTTCGACACGGAGATTTGTGCATATCAATTCTTGACACGGACACGTAGTTGTTATTATTATTGTTCGTATAGTGCATAATTAGTATTCTAGACTTGCTCGTATCCTTCATAATATGTTTGGTTGTGTGAGTGAGTGAGCTATTTTTAGTTAGTATGTGCTGCACACAAGGAGAGTGAGCAGTCAGTGCACTGGCTCATGCACATCAAAGAAGATGCTGCAATGCACAAGCTAGATGCTCGTACAGCCAACTGCAGAGGAAGGTCAGCAAGCTCTTCGAGCTACAGTATGCAGAGATGCACATCATGCACAGCAAGAAGAAGAGGAGCATCAGTCCAGTGCAGCCTTCAGTTCAACTGTGCGTGCACGAAAAGAGAAATTGCAGTATCAGTGTAAGAGGGAGACAAATGTGCAAGGTTGCACAGTATTGGGTTTTAGCAGGTGACAGTTCACCAAACTATTTTTGTCATCACAACACTGTGTAGTACAAACCTGAGTCTATTACAGATTAAGCAGCCCGACACCAGCAAGCTCACTACAACTGCAATACACAGCAGAATCATTGCAGTACCAGTATATGCAGTGGCAGTGAGCCATGCCTCGTGCACAACCAGTACAATCATCAGCAAATGCACAACCAACTGAAGGTGCAGCCGAGCTCGAAACAGCAACAACTGCGCAGTATCGTGCACAGTATCAATATTTAGTCAATATTAGTCCAGTTAGTTATCAGTTTCAGTATTAGTTAGTTATCAAGGTATTGGTTTGGGTATCGAGATAGGTAGTATGATACGCATTTGTGCAAGGCCAAGGTATCCTAATTTCAGTAATTAGTTAAGATACTATAATTATTGACTTGTATATATATACAAAGTACTATTTTCATATATTGAAACTTGTGTATCTTGAGATACGACATTTTTGTGTGTTTCATAGTATCGTAGATTAACTAATATAGCTTAATTTTATAGCATATTGACCTAGTATCCTAGTGTTAGACTCTTGTAACCTAGAATTAGTCGGTTTGACTTAGAAATGGCTTTCTAACTTAGAATTGCATCAATTTAACTTATTTTTATTCCTGAACCTTGTATTGATGCAACATATCATATATAGGTCTGTGTGACATCAGCTTGGGCATCGAGAGACACACCTTGCTCAGGACTTCAGGCGAGTACATTCTCTGACAGTTTTTATTATGTTGATTATTACTATGATTCTAGTTATAGAGTATGCTTGATTCTGACACTGTGGATATACGTGCTAGTATCATAGATACCTGTCATGAGGAGTCATGATTGGAATCCATCGTGCTAGCTGGGGACGGGAAAATATTAACAAGATTATGTGATCATACCCCACTTTACATGCATCATAGCTCACCCCACATATCACGTTGGGTGTAGCCTGACCATTTACATGCCTCATAGCCTGTTATATATGATTAGCCTGACTATTGCTCTCATCATAGCTAACCAGATGGTTAGCCTGACCTCACATGTATCATAGCCAATCATATATAACAAACCTGATCTAGTCCCAAGCTGATCACATAGCAAACTGATATTTCACAATACTTATCTAGAATTTCTTTTTTTTATTCCAGTTCACTCATTTCTAAAATTCACATATATTTGTTTATTGCTAGTTAGTACTATTGCTGATTGCATGTCTCTCCAGTATTCCTTATTTTTCAAGTATTTCTTCATCATGTATTTCCTTACACTGTCTTATAGTTTTTGTCAATATAATTGAAACTGTTGTTTAGTGTTTGTGCTTCGCTCCAATCCTGACTGGATAACATTTTTCAGAGGACCTTGAGGATTTCTGTCCTACTCACTATGGCCCAGGAGTAGAGGGAGACTACATACCGAAGATTCCAGAGGAATCACTCTCCTTAGAGGAGACACCACCCACAGTCGTTTAGACAGCGTCTTGGTCTAGCTATCTATATATTAAATTATTCTAACTTGATATTTGGATTGTATTATATTGAGACTATTTATGTTGGGATAGCTAGACTCTAGATTATTGTTGTATTTGGGTTGTGTGCTAGACTTATGTCAGAACTTTCTTATCTTTTACATCTTATCGTGCCAATTACTTTCATATAGTTATTGTGATTGAGTATCTTATGAATTGATGATCAAATGCATTATTCATTGTCCTCCTTAAGGAGTTGAGATCATTGACAGGTTCTTTTGTGAGTTATGTTTAGTAGTCTTGAGACCTAGACAGCGTTCTACCGTCGATGATGTGGCGTAGGTTGGACGTACCCACGGCTCATGCCCAAATTATGGGTGCGGGTCGTGACATTGTTTCCAAAGTTTGAGTCTGCATTATGCCTGGATCCCATATAGTTATCGAGAGTTCCTCTAACGCACTCTTTTGATAACAGTTCTTTGAATAGCTTGTAATATTGAACTCCCTCATGGATCCCATATCCAAAAAAAAATCCCATATTTGCAGGTAGCAGAGCCAATATTTGAATTGATCAGGCTTTCAGTACTAGATCTCAAGTAAATACTCAAACTGAGAAGTGGATGATACCTCCAGTGCTCCGAGATGTAGGAACTCCAAAGGTAGGAGGAACTTGTGCTGGTTCCAGACCTATGCTTTCTTTAAAAATATCAGGAATACCATGATTACAACACACATACTTCAGTACACTACTTTTATGCAAAGATACTAATTCAACACCTACATCCTTCCAAATGTCAACAACTTCTTGGATAAAGCCACACTTATGATGCTCAAAAATTTCTTTCATGGTCAAAAGAATAGGATGAGAATCCACAAGCTGATGACATCGGTTATTTAGTGAGTTGGTCGACCCAGAGCTTGGACTTTTCGAGTGAGAGGAATCATTTCCCTTTCCAAGTTCATTGACTTTCTCAAGAATAGTAGTCCTAATCTGAGAACCCATATCTTCATAAATGTGTCTCCTGTCAACAAAATTACTTTCTATGTGCACACTAGAATTACCATTTTTCAGTTCGAACTCTGCTTCTTCTGCCACTATCAAATTTTTAAACTCAAGAAATTCATTATTTAGAGTTATTGTTGAAATGTGTCTTCTGCAATTTGCTGGATGTCCTTAATTTCTGAGGTTGCAGGTTCTTCAAATAATTTTGAATCCCTTTTTTACTTTATATTTCTGAACTGCTAAGTTAATATCTTGATCCTTGTCTCATGTTCCTTGTACAGAGATATCGGCATGAACTCGTGTCCACTGGTCTTGGATTCCATAGGTAGTGGTCTAGGTTTTGAGGTGAATTTGTATGCCCCAAAGGTGTTTGTTCATTGAAGAACAATACTGGATTTAGCACAGGTGGATTCACTCCCCAAACATGATTAGCATTAGCATGAACTGTGGGGTTGGACATCTGAGCAGTGGAGAAAGGACTTAGTGCATCCACTGGATAATGCAGAGGAGGTGTTTGATTTAGGTTGTGGTTCAAAACCTCTGGATTTCATTTAGATCTGACTAATTCCTCTAGCATTCTATCAAACTTGTCAAATCTTTCCTCAAACTTGTTGAATCGGCCATTGAAGTCTAGAACAGTACCTGATAGGGTTCCTACGAAGTCTTTGAGAGATGAGGTCCGTTCTTCCATAGCTAGAACTCGTCTTCCTTCTGGTGATCCACTGCCAGAGCCGCCATGGCTCAAGCTTCTTCCTATGCTACTCTCGATCGCAGGATCGAGAGGCTCTGATACCAATTGATGAGCTCCCAAGCTCATTGACCTGGAATTCCTAGCAAATCGACTATAATTTGACATTTCGGTGTAATACAAGAATGGAATTGAATAAAATAATAGAGATTTGGGGATGAACTAGTGTTTTCTTTATTGAGGAATGGGAATTGAGCGGGAAAGTATAATTCAAAAAGTAAATGCAATTTCAAAATCAAAATGCAGAAAAATAGGATACAAGGTTCATATGCTCCACTTCTCCTTCTTCTTATTTATAGATGGACCTCTATACACATGGTGACGTGGCCCTCCTTGTCATCAGATGAAGCTTATTGGTCCATCTATTGTTGAATTGGCAACGAAGCTTAACTACTTATTGAGCTGGCAATGATGCTAACTTGGACTAACAATGATGAGTGCTAATCTGAGCCGGATCTGAGACTGAATTCTGAAGGAATTGCTTGACTGTTAACAGGAATGGATGCACAGGTTAGTGAATCACTCAAGCTTGGTACTGTGAGCACCCTGGTTTTTATATAGGGTTAGTTTGGTAATTAATAATTTTTTTTATTTTAAATATTTATTCGATAATTTAATTGAACTTTAGAAACCAACCACAATGATTTTAAGATCTTGAGTGCAACACTAGCCTTTTTCTTCTAACCAACCTAGCATGCTCGACTTAGACGAGTCAAATTAGGCTCATGCCATGACTGTCACTCATAAATTTGTAATCTCATACCTTATTTTGGTCGCACAACTTTGACGACACTATTACGAGGAAATGATGATTAATTAACCATTTTGTTGTGGCGTACGATTTTAACACGACACACCAATCCATTGCTTCCAACTAAATCCATACTATGAGCCTAACTGGTCCTATTACGCACATGACACTCGAGTTTCGTTATTCGAACTCATGCATGCTTCGAATATAATATTAAGTAGAAAATAAAATTTATTGATTTATTTAATTAATTTAATATTCATTCATATTTGGTAAATACCTTTTGAATTAATATGAATTAGGTTGTAAATTATTTGTTTGAAGGAATATAAATTTTTTAGAATTTTTTTCAAGTGCCTAACTATTTTTAAAAATTTTCTACATATAATTATGAATAAATAAAAAGAAATAAAATAAAATAAAACCTATTAACCATAAAATCCATACCAGCTACCCGCTACCCAGAACCCTTCCCCAGACCCCTCTCTCTCTATATATATATAAACATATAACTAAAACCCTAACCCTAATCCTAAACCACCTCCACCATCACCCACGCTAGACCTCGACCACCCACGACGACCGCCCGCAGCCCTGTCCGCAGCGCCGCCCGCAGCGCCGTCGCGCGCATAGCAGCAGCAGCCGCGCGGCCGACCGGGCGCATACGCACAGGCAGCTACGCCCCCCCTTCGTGCGAAGTTTTCTCCCTCCTCGCTCGTCCGTTTCATGTTCCATCTTCGTTGGTATGTTCACAACCTAACCTCCTAGGATTCCCTTCAAGTGGAACGAGTTTAGGCACACGGGTTTGATCGAAAAATTGACCGAAAGTTGGCCGAAAAACTGTTCAAAAATAGTTCAGAAATTCAGTCCTAATACCATGTTCATGTCCAATTTTCTACCATCTCGTTAATTATTTTAAAAATATAATTGGAAGGGCTTCTTCACAATATAACCAAGTTTTTTACTGTTCTTTTAGTTTTTATTAGTTTGCTTTAATGCTTAAATTATTCTGATTCTAAAACGACCAAAAACTTATTTTTAAAGAACCCAAAATCTCTGATACGGGGTGCGTCCCACCAAACGAGGCCATGTCGTCGCGAGCGGATTACACTGAATAGTGTGTAACGAGAACGCAGACGTGTGGGCTTTCGCAAAACTTGATTTGGACATGTGTGCACGCCAGAATCAACGCGTATCCGTCGAAAAATATCGAATCGGCCTATTCTGACACATCATCATAACTTTGTATGTACTCCTCGATTCGCAACGAAACTTGTGCCCTTGGATTCGTAGCATTACACTAGTCCTGTGATCCAAGTTTTGTTCGAATTTGAGAAAATTGACGAAATACTGTTTCGTGGGCCCCATGGTTCCACATGATGGGCGATTTTGTGATCCGCTCATCTGAATCCAGTTCTGGATGTTCCGTAGATTTTATCATTATTCTTGACTAGTAGACACTAAGTTTGACAAATTTGGAAAACTTTGTCTCCGGCACATTTTTCGGTGCAAAGTGGGCCACATGTGGACCCCGCTTTGACCCAAAACTGTCAATTTTGTTCTTGTGTCCAAATTGGACTTATGGGTAGTCAATCCTAGTTATTTTAAGTATTCTGAGAACATTGGTGATGTTTGTTTCAGCATCCGGAGGTGTACGTGCAGATTTTACTTTTCCAGGAGCAGTTGACAGAGTTCAGAACCCAAGCAAGTGTACATTGCCAAACTTGCAGTAGATCTTGTTATATTATCTGCTTGTATTTTTATATATATATATATTCTTATGATGTGTCTGCCCAACTTAGGACCGTGAGACGTTGCTTAACGTCCGAACAAGATTCGGGTGTTGACGCCGTATGCGGAGTCGTGTAACGTCAGTTAGAGAGTTGATTCCATGATCCTATATTTTTACGTGCTTGCTTTACCTAGTACGCCATACCGTAGGACACTTGACACTATTTCATGTGAAAAAATCTTTCTTGAGTTATTCTTGGTGATTCTGTATAAGCTTACAGGATTCGTGATATGAAACTTGCATATTATATAGATATCATTATGACTCGTTGTACTAACTAGAGGTCATGATCTTGCGTGTTATGGACATAAGACATTGTAGACATAAGACATGGGGTTACATTGGGTGGGGAGAGACACACATGCTACAGGCTGATTATGTTATATATATACTATGTTACCAGAGGTATTTTAGTCTCTATACCAGAGCTTGACACATTACTGGCCGTACGAGATACTACTTGCTGCTATGGACTCCCCGACACAGAGTCTATATTGGTCTCAGCCTGAGTACTAGTGATGCTCTCATATGCATTTTACTTAGCTAGTTACATAGCTTGCCCTGAGGATCTGTTCTAACTTACTGCATTTTATTTTGGCTTGAGTGTTTATTGTACCTTGCTATGTCCCCTGAGGACCTGGATCCGTATTATATCCCCAGGTGTAGACAAGGAGAGCTATCCCGAGATTTACGGGACAGGTGCTACTATTGGAGATGTACAGGTTGTAGAGGACGAGGTTGTTCCAGAGGACTTCTCTTGAGCACACAGTATTCTCACCATTCATTTTTATGCTTAGTGTTCTTAGATATTTGATCTTGTAATAACTTCTGGACATTGTACTTGGAGTTATTTTTTTATCCATTTTGATGACGGGTTATTCCCCGTGACATTATTTATATTGCTTTTGTTGGACAAATTATTTTATATTATTGTGACTAGAGTTGTCTCTTTGTGATTTTGTTACTTATTGTGGACGACATTAGATATATAGACTGTAAGAGGTATTTATAGACTATTTTATATGTATTACAGCTTAAGTGCGCTGTAATGGGTCCATTAAATTGGGTTTGTCCATTGGAGTTGTGCTGTTAGCCATTGCCACGTGGCTAGTCCCTTGATATTTTGGGACTGGGGCGTGACATAGTTTTGTGGTGGCCCATGAAGGTCTACGAATATATTGCTTTGGTTTCAACTAAGGGACCGAGCAAGCCTGCGATTAGGATAAGAATAAATTTATAGGATCTCATCCATACGTTGACATGTTCTTGACCTCTATATTGGACTTGAATAAATTCTTTGACTTACATCATGCTTGATTCAACTGTTCGACCCTACACTGATCCCGAAGAAGAAGAGAAGGCAAAAAAAATTCTTTGACGGGCTTGAGCTTGAGTTACAGAGATTGATTAGCGCACTTGCACCTACTTCTTACACGGACGTCCTTGGAGCAGCTCTACACATGGAATACGTTAACAAGAGAGAGTCCAGCCAGAAGCGACCACATGTATTAGTACCAGCTCGAACACCACACGGGAAGCCTGAAAAGTGACCCCAGATGAATCCACCACAGAGAGTAGCATCACGAGCCGTAACCCTTCCTACTTGTCACTACTGTGGCAAGATAGGCCATATTGAGAGGGAGTGCAGACGCAAATTAGGATTATGTTTAGCTTGCGGATCCAGTTAGCATTCAGCCAGGGATTGCCCTGTATCATTACCACATTTTCTAGGAAAAGATATTTTGGTCATTTCATAATTAATTAAATATTGTACATGTTGAATATTTATTTATTGTATTATTATTTATTGTTAGCATGTTATATTTTACTTTTGGACTTGTGTTAGTGGACCTAACTAGTTTAGATTAGATCTGGACCAATATTTTATTCTAGTTAGAATTGAGCCCAATAATAAGCCCAATCATTAAGAAGATAATTAATTAAGTTAAATCAATTAGACTAGAACCTTCCTTTCTTAATTAATTTCTTCATGAGAGGCCCCAAGGGATATTTTAGACTTTACATATAGCTTGAGGAAAGGGTAAGGGGGCCGGTCTATAAAAAATGGAGAAAAATTTTCTCTCTTCATTTTTCCATTTTCAATCTAGATCTAGAATTCCCTCAACCAAATTTTTTTATTTCCAAATCAAATTTTACCCAAATGTCTTCCCAATTCCTTCCCAAATTATCATTGGAGGTTATTAGAGTAAGAATCTACAAGAAGGAAGCAAGGATCTACAAGTTGGAGGCTCTTTTCACTAAATTTAGGAATTTTATTGGGAATCCATCTCCCAATAGGTACAATTCAGTTTTTTCTCTTTAATTAGACTCTAAATCTATGATTTAATCATTAGAAACTACCCCATATGCTAAGTCTACCCATAGAAGTTAGAATTAGGTTCATAGGAGTCCTATGTAGAAAGTTATGTGTTATTTTGTGTCAATTTTGGGAAAATTTCGAGATTGACACATCTTGTGTTTGTCAATTGGTCAATTAGACTAAATTGACATGTGTTTGATTGTGTGTGGCTAGTGTCGTATCCATACTTGGATACGTGTTGGTCGTATCCCGACAATTTGGCGATACGGGTTAATTTGGGTATTTTTCTTCCAACACGGGGGTTTGAACATGTCACATTTTGACACGGACACGTAGATGTATAATTAGCTCTTCGTATTATTCATAATTATTATTTTAGACTTGCTCGTGTCTATGTTAGTTTGTGTGGTGGACTCGTATCGCAAGTGTATCATAAATCTAGTGTGATACGGGTGCGATGCACTCCACGTGTTTCTTTCATTGCATTCTAGATTCATTTGTCTTGGTAATAGCTATTAGAATATTATATTTATCATTGTTATATATATATATATATATATATATATATATATATATATATATAGTGTTGTTCTAGGTTCATTTATGGTGATTGGTTTATATATATATATATATATGTAAGTTGTGGATATATATTTTACACACACACACACACACACACACACACACACACACACACACACACACATATATATATATATATATATATATATATATATATATATATATATATATAGAGAGAGAGAGAGAGAGAGAGAGAGAGAGTTCGTTATATCAATCGGGGCGGGGGAATTAATAGATGTTAGTAGTTAGTAGTTAGTAGTTAGTATTGTAGTATGGTATTAATTAATAGATGTTAGATTATAGTTTAGAGTTTTGGATAGTTAGTTATATGTTAGGATTCACATTACTTTGTGATACCAAGGTAATGTCAAGGTATTGATTGGATACTCAATGTATTGGCTTCAAGTATCAAAGTGAGGAGTAGGTGGTGTGATACTGCATTGGTTCAAAGCCAAGGTATGCAGTTAGCATTAGTTTAGTTAAGAATATTAAATATTGTTGGGTGTATATACATATTATGATATTTTCTATCTAATTAATTTGTGTATCTTAGGATACGGCATCCTAATGGTTTCTTAGTATCTTAGTTTAGATAGTGTGGTCTAGTTGTATAGTGTATGGACCCAATATCCTAGAGATAGACTCATACAACCTAGAAATAGCTGGTTTCACCATGTTTGACTAGTTTGACCTATAGTTGACCTAGTTTGACTAGTTTGACCTATAGTTGACCTAGTTTGACTATTTTCACTTAAAAATGGCTTTTTGACCTAGAAGTTGACTAGTTTAACTTATTTTCATTCCGAACCTTGTATTAATACAATATTATATATATAGATCTGTGTGACACCAGTTCAAATACAGTTTCTTATCATTTGCTCTGGACCACAGGCGAGTACATTCTCTGATAGTTTCTATTATTTGATTACTAATATAATTCAAGTATTTAAAAATGTTACTTATAATTCTTGACATGATGGTACACGGATTGGTATTGTTATTGGATCGTCAGTCATGAGATGTTACCTTGATTATTGAGATGGTATCGAATAATGCCCCTTGCTGGTATTAGATAACATTGAATATTATAGGTTAAAGATTGGATACATTGGCTAGTAACGTGTCATGATTCGATCCATCGTATCAGTCGGGGCAGGGCAAATGCCAATTAAATATGTGATCAAGAACTACCGGCTAGTAGTGTAATCATTGGCTACTAACTAATCATGCAATTTATGTATGGTTGAGTTAGCTCCTTAGTGTAATCATTGAATCTCCCAAGTCGATCACATATTTAATTAGTATCTCAAACACATAGTATATTGTAGATTCTATTTTTAGTTCATAGATTACTCTGTTCTATTTCTAACATTATAGTTCATCTCCTTCATGTACGCATTGATTTATATTTTAGTTGCTAGTATTGCCTATTCCTTCATTGTTCTTGATCATCAGTTATATTCTCATCGTAGATAGAATCCTCTATTTTACTGTCTTAAAGTTTTTGTCAATTAATTGGAACTGCTATTGGGTTGCACTTTGCTCGATTCCTGACTGGATAACATTTTTTAGAGGATCCGGGAGATTGGTGTCCGACTTACTACGGACCTCGACCAATAGATGGTGACATGGACCCACTAGTTCTGGAGTGACTACCGAAAGATCTAGCCGGAATCACTAGTTAGCATAGTTAGTTCTATTTAGCATTTTGGTACCGGATTTATTTTTGACGTATTTTTGAGACTTGGATGTTGTTTCTATTTGTTGTTGTTATATTTTAGACTGTAGTTATGTTAGACTTCTTTGATATCTTATCGTGCTATAGATTTGTGATTGAGTATTATGTTGCATTAAGTTTAGTATCCTCCTTCTTGGAGTTGAGATATTATTAGCAGATTATATATTATTGTGAGATGATTAGATAGTATAGTCGACCTAGACAAAGTTCTACCGCCGATGCTGCGGCGTAGGCTGGACGTACCCACGTACTCGTGCCCTTCACCGGGTGCAGTTCATGACACCCTGAGCGTCGGGGAGGAACACCGATGGTTCATCGACCCGCTTTACCAGCATCGGAGCCAGTCCAGCAGCCACATCGCCCAGCTTATCCAGTACCAGGAGCATCACAGGTGGAAGATCGAGGATTCAGACCACCAGCACTGGGAGGATATCAACCGAGGCCACCCTTGGCATCACAGGCAGCACACTTCCAGCAGGCCCAGCAACAGCAGAGGACACCACCACAGGACGTGGACATGCTTTTGCGATGACAATAGAGGAGGCATGGACTCGAGGAGTAGCGAGTATGGGTAAGATTTAGTTTTATCATAGCTAGCTATAGTAACGGATATTCCTAGTGATACTTTAACATGTGCATGTTAGTTCCATTTCCTAGTCTATACCTAGTATTATGTTAGCATGAACTTGTTAGTCTAGATTAGTAATATGTAAGTAGTACCCAAGTTTTCAAAAGTTGTAGTTGACCCTCATTCTAATCAGACTCCTTTACTCTTGAGTTACTCATCTCTCATTGCGTAGAAAAAAGTTTTTATTGCTTCCCTGTGTGTTCTGCTTGAACAAAATTCTCACCCTTCCTCTCAATTTTTTTCTTGTTCATGGTCCCTTATCCTTTGTGTCGTGCTTCAACAAATGTCATACAACTGCATCATCTCTTCTGGAGCAAACCTTTCATGACATGTTACGTTTTGTTTTTCTTAATTACGAGGACACAATTCTTTTAAGGTGGGTAGATTGTGAGAACCCTTATTTTTATATAGGATTAGTTCGGAAATTAATAATCTTTTTTTATTTTAAATATTTATTTGATAATTTAATTGAACTTTAGAAACCAACCACCATTGTTTTAAGATCTTGAGTGCAACACTAGCCTTTCTCTTCCAACCAACCTAGCATGCTCGACTTAAACGAGTCAAATTAGGCTTCTGTTATGACTATCACTCACAAATTTGCAATCCCATGCCTTGTTTTGGTCGCACAATTTTTGTGACAAAATTAGGAGAAAACGATGATTAATTAACCATTTTGCCGTGGCGTACGATTTTAACACGCCACACCAACCCATTACTTCCAACTAAATCCATACTATAAGCCTAACTGATCCTATTACGCATATGATACTACAGTTGCGTTATTCGAACCACTGCATGCTTCTAATATAATATTAAGTAAAAATAGAATTTATGGATTTATTTAATTAATTTAATATTCATTCATATTTGGTAAATATCTTTTGAATTAATATGAATTGGTTGTAAATTATTTGTTGGAAGGAATATAAATTTTCTAGAATTTTTTCCAAGTGCCTAACTATTTTTGAAAATTTTCTATATATAATTATGAATAAATAAAACAAAAGAAAAGGAAAAAAAATAAAATAAAATAAAATAAAACCCATTAACCATAAAACCCATACCTGCTACCCAGAACCCTTCCCCGAACCCTCTCTCTCTATATATACATATAACTAAAACCCTAAACCTAATCTTAAACCACCACCACCATCACCCACGTCGGACCCCGACCACCCACGACGACTGCCTGCAGCGCCGCGCACATAGCAGCAGCAACAACAGCCGCGAGGCCGGTCGCGTGCACGCGTACAGGCAGCTGCCCCCCCCCCCCCTTCGTGCAGTATTTTCTCTCTCCTTGCTCATTTGTTTCGTGTCCCATCTTCGCTGGTATGTTCACAACCTAACCCCATAGGATTTCCTTTAAGTGGAACGAGTTTAGGCACCTGGGTTTGATCGAAAAATTGACCGAAAGTTGGCCGAAAAATTGGTCAAAACAGTTCAGAAATTCAGTCCTAGTACCCCTGTTCATGTCCAATTTTCTACCATCTCGTTAATTATTTTTAAAATATAATTGAAATGACTTCTTCACAATATAACCAAGTTTTTTTACTGTTCTTTTAGTTTTTATTAGTTTGTTTAATGGTAAAATTATTCTGATTCTAAAACGACCAAAAATTTATTTTTAAAGAACCAAAAATCTCCAATACGGGGTGCATTCTGTCAAACGAGGTCACGTCATCGCGTGCGGATTGCACCGAATGGTGTGTAACATGAAAGCAGACTTGTGGGCTTTCGTGAAACTTGATTTGGACATGTGTGCACGCCGGAATCAACGCATATCCGCCAAAAAATACCGTATCGATCTATTCTGATATCTCGTCATAACTTCGTATGTACTCGTCGGTTCACAACGAAACTTGTGCCATTGGATTCGCAAAATTACGCTGGTCCTGTGACCCAAGTTTGGTTCAAATCTGAGAACGTTGACAAAATACCATTTCATGGGCCCCACGGTTCCACATGACGGGCGATTTCTTGATCGACTCATCGAAATTTAGCTCTGGACGTTTTGTTGGGTTCGTATCATTATTCTAGACTCGTAAAAAATAATTTTGACGAATTTAGAGAAATTTACCTTTGGTATATTTTTCGGTGCGAAGTGGGCCACATGTGGACCCCGCTTTGACCCAAAATTATCAATTTTATCCCTATGTCCAAATTAGACTTATGGATAGTCAATCCTAGCTATTTAAAGTATTCTGAGAACATTGGTGATGTTTGTTTCAGCATCCGGAGGTGTACATGCAGATCCTACTTTTCCAGGAGTAGTTGACGGAGTTCAGAACCCAGGCAAGTGTACATTGCCAAACTTGCAGTAGATCTTGTTATATTATCTGCTTGTGTTTTTATATATATATACTATTGTGATGTGCCTGGCCAACCTAAGACCGTGAGACGTTGCTTAGCGTCTGAACAAGATTCGGTTGTCAAAGTCATACGCAGAGTCGTGCAATGTTAGTTAGAGAGTTGATTCCACGGTCCTATATTTTTACGTGCTTGCTTTACCAAGTATGCCATACCTGTCACGCTCCAGTCCCAAAATATCGAGGGACTAGACACGTGTCAATGGCCAGCAACACACACTGATGGACAAACCCAATTTAATAGACCCATCAGGATGTACTTAAGCTGTAGTACAACAATAAAGGTTTAATATACTAATCTCATCCACAGAAATGAATACATCAATATCAGAAACATAGTGCAATATCAAATCTCAATAAACATAACTCGGGGAACAACCCGAAAATGAGTCTAATACAATAGTCAAGAAATAAGATAACAACTGCATATACTGAGTATGGATAAGACATATACACAGGAGAAATCCTCGGCGATCACCTCGTCTTCTGGATCTGGTACTGCTCCAGTGCCTGCTACTGTTCATGCTTTTTCTAATGCTCCTGTCCCATATACCTCGGGGTAGATCTCGTCTGCTAATCCTGGGGACATAATCGGATCCAGGTCCTCAGGGGACATAGCAAGGTACAAAATAACTCAAGCCAAACTAAATGCAGTACAGCAATAAATGAATCAATAGGGTAAACTATATAACCAGCTAAGTGATATGCAAGATGGGAGCATCACTAGAACTCAGGCTGAGACCACTACAAGCTCGGTGTCGGAGAGCCGGTAGCAGAGATATCACTAGTAGAGTGCCTAGCTCTGATGTAGAGTCTGAGGTCTCATAATAAATATATATATATATATATATATATATATAAATCAGCATGTAGCCTGTGTGTCTCTTCCCACCCAATGTAATCACACGTCTCATGTCCATGTCACGCAGGATCATATCTAATGCAACAAGTCACAATAATAGCTAAGCATGCAATATCTATGTCATGAATCATGTAACCTATACAGAATCACCATGAATATCTCAGGAATATTATGTCTTATGAATAGTGTCAGGTGTCCTGGGTATGCCGTACTTGATGATGCAAGCACGAGAATGTAAAGGGTTTCGATATCCATCACTAGGTGACATTACACAACTCCGCGTACGGTGTTGGCACCCGAATATTAATCAGACGCTAAGCAATATCACACAGTCCTAGGTTAAGCATGTACAACATATAAATAAGTCAAGAAAATAATATGTAACAAGAACTGCAAGGTTGGCAAGGTACACTTGCCAGGTATTTGGTTTCCAACTACTGTTCTGGTACTCATGAAATCTCCAGGAACGTCTCCGGATGCTGATACAAACATTACCATCATGCTCAGAAGATATCAAATAGCTAGAATTTCCTGTCCTTGAGTCCAATTTGGACACAAGGGCAAAAGTGACAGTTTTTGGTCAAAGCGGGGTCCACATGTGGCCCGCTTCGCACCGAAAAATGTGTCAAAGACAAAGTTCTCCAAATTCGTCAAACTTAGTGTCAACAAGTCCAGAACGATGATACGAACCCAACGGAATTTCCAGAATTGGATTCCGATGAGCCGGTCACAAAATTGTCCGTCAAGTGGAGCCGTAGGGCCCACGATACGCAATTTTGTCAACTTCTCAGAATTGAACCAAACTTGGGTCACAGGACCAGCGTTTTGCTATGAGTCCGATGGCGCAAGTTTCGTTTTGATACGACGTGTGTACATGAAGTTACAACGAGTTCCAGAACAGGACCAATACGGGGCGTTGTCGATGGATACGCGTTGATTCCGATGTGCACGCACATCCAAATCAATTTCTGCGAAATCCCACACGTCCGTATTAACGGCGCGCACCTTTCGGTGAAGTTCGCACGCAACCAAGTCGTCCCGTTTAGCGGAACGCACTCAGTTACGGGGAGAAACAGGGTGTTATTTTTTCTGATTTTGGGTCACAGTTTAAAATCGCCACAGGATGCGACACACCGAGAGGGTTGCACGGGTATCGAGAGGGTCACGCAGGGTTCGCATCACAGCAAACGGAACGGGAAACGGGATAGCAAGGAGAGAGAAATGGCTACCTGAACAGGGCTCCGCAAAAGACCAAAATTTCGTCCTCGCGAGGTGGCGCGACGCGGTGGCTAGGGTTAGGGTTTCTTGCTGGGCGGCCGGAGGACGGCGGAGGGGCGGTGGGGAGACGACGGAGCTCGCTGGGAGGCCGGGTGTCGTCGGAGGAGCTCTGGCTGCTGGAGGAGCTTGCGGGGGAGGCCGAGGCGGCCGCTGCTGCTGCTGCTGTTGGAGGCGGCCGGAGGAGACGGGGGCGAGGACAGCGGAGGCGGGGACTGGTGGCAGCGGGGAGAGAGGCGATGCGGAGCTGCGGTGGCGATGGTGGCTTGGCCGGTGGGGTTGGCAACGAGGCGGAGCGGGGATGTGGCCGGGCAGCACGGGCGGCCGGAAATCGCGGGGGTGCGATTGAGGGGTGAGCGGGTCGGATCCGGGTCGAGTCGGGTCGAGTCGGGTCGGGTTGGGTAGGACCCGACCTGTTAGGGTCTAGGCCGGTCCGATTCGGTTGGACCGAGTTCATCCCGGTTCAACCCGGTTTGAGCCCGGTTCAACCCGGTTTGTTTGGTTTTTATAAAAATTGGGTTTTGGGGTCTTTAAAAATGGTTCTGGGGTCCAATAAATTTCAAAAAAATTATCCTATGTCTAATATTTTATTTTACACCCAAAAATATTATTTTCATAATATTTTAATATTCAATAAAAACATTTAGTTTTATTTAATTCTAAATTACCTTGATTTTAATTAGTTAAAAATCCCAAAAAATTCCAGAAAAATTATAAAATTTTATTTTAAAAATCCTAAAAAATCAGGGGACTTACAATCTATCCCCTTAAGAGGATTGCGTCCTCGCAATCAAAGAAATAACCGGTCAGCAGATATGACAGTTTACAAAAAAGGTTCGAAGCACGACACTATCAAAGAATCATGATCAAGGAGAATAAAGGAATGAGGGTTTAGGCGAGACACCTAGGGAAAACATCATTTCCCTAAGAATGAAAGTTATGAAAATTCCAGGGTGAAGGTGTCACGACCCGCACCCAGAAAATCGGGCATGAGTCGTGGGTACGTCCAGCCTACGCCGCAGCATCGGCGGTAGAACGCTGTCTAGGTCAACTATCTAGATAATTCACAAAAAATCTGCCATAACCTCTCCAAAAGGAGGGCAACCACGCAATCAATATATAAACCTGTCAAGATCTCAACTCCAAACGGAGGAGCAAATATCATAAAGATAAACACAATATACTCAATCACGAATCTAAGCACGATAAGATAACACAGAGATCTAACAACTCCAAAGTCTAACCAACAACAACTACTACAACAACCACAACATCAATAAATATACAACAATACAACATCATCCAAAATAATATACAAACAAGGTCTCAATCCAAAATCGGAGACAAATCCGGTGCTAAAAGCTAATAAAAACAACAACAAGGTCCTAGTGATCCCGGCTACCAACCCGGAACTCACCCCTAAACTAGAGGGTCCCTGTCTGCACCATCGACAGGTTCAGGTCCATAAAACGTCGGACACCACTCCTCCGGATACTCTGAAAAATATGTCCAGTCAGGACTGGAGCAAGTACATCTCTAACAACAGTTCTATTTAAATGATAAAAACTATAAAACAGTTATAGCAAGTAGCAAGAAGAATGAAGCAAGTATGAAACAAGAAATATATATAAATCACTGGTGCATAAAGGTAAAGATGCATGGATATCAGAGCAAGATAGTAATAACTGCAAGATACAGGAAATCTAAGCTAAGATCAAGTCCGTGCACAAGAACGTGTAGTGAGTCCAGCATAAAAAATATGTAGTGAGTCAAGTCCAGAAATATGTAAGTGAGACAAGTCAAGAAATGCAAGAGAGTCCAGACTATAAAGAATGAACTCGGTGTCTTTGAAATACTTGTTTCGACATGTAAACGGCTAGGGGTAAGTACGGCTCACCGCGCACTGGGTGCGCGGCTGCTATCATTCCAGATTAGACCAGAGGGAGTGATTCCTGATGATGCCAGATAGAAATGTTTACATGTCTACTCGAGTATTTCCCCGCCCCGACTAATACAAGTGAATCCAAGACCCGACACGCAAATCAAGATGAGTCCAGCCTGAACATGAATGATGCCTGTAGTGATGCCTGTAGGTGATGCCAGTAGTGATTCCAGAATAGAGGCCAGAAACATGAAATGTACGTGTCGTAAGTAAATGAATCCAGAAATATCAGTCAGTGTTCCGTGTTGTGCCAGAATAATCAGATGATACTATACTAGAAGCTGAATCATAATAATTATCAGATAATAAAAACTATCAGAGAATGTACTCGCCTGACGTCCTGAGCAACTGGCGATCCGAACCGGTGTCGCAAGGACCTAATACGAAAAGCAAGATAAAACAGGGTTCTAATGAGTTAAACAGATATAAAATAATTAAAAATAGGCTTCTAGGGTCGTTCTAGGTCAAACGGGTCAAACCGGTGAAATCTGGGTCAAAAAGTCAACTCTGGGTCAAAACTAGGTCAAAAGTTGACTTTGGCGGTCAACCGAGTCAACTACGGTCAAGTCTAGGTCAAACTAGGGTGCTCCTGAAATTCTAGGTCAAACCGAGGTCATTAAGCTAGAAAACTCACAAACTCGCCTCCTTGAGATACCGGGATACCCTCGGTATCCGATACCTCAACCTACGCTATATATCCCGCCTATACCCTCTAAAACCTATGCTAGCACGCGTAAATATATACACATAAGCATATAAGAATCACTCCAATACTATTCCTAGGCTATTGCTCAAATATCCCGCTCGAAACTCAATACCTTGGTTATCTCAAG
The DNA here is from genome assembly GCA_036927795.1 of Iris macrosiphon. NCBI lineage: Eukaryota > Viridiplantae > Streptophyta > Magnoliopsida > Asparagales > Iridaceae > Iris > Iris macrosiphon. The sequence continues at coordinate 142,149,990 of JAYESA010000001.1, read as the reverse complement.
GTATTGAGATACCTCTCTAAACTCAATCCGACTACCCCTCTAGCTAACTAACTATGCATAAACATATATATCTAGCTATAATCTAGGCTAAAATACATATATCTAATACATATAGGCATATACCTAGGTATCTACATACCTTACCTTACCTTACCCTCCTCATAAATATATATGTATCTCTATATCTAGATATCTAAACTATCTACCTAGCTATATGTATATACCTATACATATAGATCTATATATCTAGCTATCCCTCTACCTATCCATCTACCTATCTAGTTATCTATCTAACTATCTAACTAGTTATCTATATCTAGTATTTACCTATCTAACTATCTATCTAATTATCTATCTATTAATCTACCTATTTACCTATCTATAGATATCTATCTATCTAGCTAGCTATATAACTATATATCTATCTATCTTTCTATTACCTATCTATCTATATGTCTATCTATCAATAATCTCTAATATCTATCTAACTATAGATCTAGTTATCTATCCATTTACCTATTTATCTATCAAACTATTTATCAATCCGTCTATTTATCCATCTACCTATTAATCTATCTATCTATATACGTATCTATCTAACTACCTATTATCCATCTATCTATCATATATCTATTTATCTATCTATGCATCTATCTAACTACTTAGCTATCTAATATCTACCTATCTATTTATACATATATACATCTCTATATATATACACTCATACACATATGAAAAAAAAGGGGGAGGGATAAACAAGCTCGCGCGCGCGCACGGCTGAAACGCGCTCGCGCTGCACAAACGCCGCTGCGCTGACCGCTGGAGCTGCTGGAGCTGCTGCTGGAGCTGCGCTCGAGCGAACTGCTGCCGCGGTGCTGCCGCGGCGCCTGCTGCCTGCTGCCTGCTGCTGCTGCTGCTGCAGGCGGCGCTGCAGCGAGCTGCTGCCGCGGCGCTGCTGCGCCCGCGCGCTCTGCTGCGGCCTGCTGTGCTACTGCTGCTGCTGCCGCGGCGTGCTGCCGCTCGAGCGAGCTGCTGCAGCGGCTGTGCGCTTCGCTGCCGCGGCCACACACACACAAACACAAGGACACACACACATATATACATATATATATAACTCTATATATATATACACACACTAACTAACATATATACTTATACACACATATTAACACATATAAACACACACACACACACACTCATATAATTATACACAAACACATATCTATATATTTACACACATATATCTATATATATACACACTAATATATCTATAGATATCTATACCTATACACACTCACACACTCAAACACAAATATATATATCTATATATCCTCACTCACACACACTCACTCTCACACACTCTCTCACACACACTTGCACACACTCTCACAAACACACAACCCCACACACATACAAACACTCATACATATATATATAAATATATATACATATATACACAAACTCATAATCATATATATATATCTATAAACACATACACACACACACACACACACACACACATATATATATATATATATATATATATATATATATATATATATATATACATATCAACACACTCACACACACTCTCACACATCTACATATATATATATATATATATACACATAGGCATATACATACACAAGCACATAGATATAAATACACACATATATATATATATAAATATATATACATAAACACACATACATATATATATATATATATATATATATATATATATATATATATATATATATATATATATATATATATATATATATATATATATATACATATAGACACTTATAAATATATAGAGAGGCACAACACCACTCAACCACAACACACAACAACACGTCCCACTCACGCCCAACGACCCCAACACTCACCAACACCCTAAAATATATAAAATATAACTCGAAAACTCTAGCACACACTCCCCGATACTAACCCAACGTGCGCACAAGCCCGAAACAAGGAAACCAAGTCGAAATGGCCGTTCGGTCATTTCGACGAATACGTGGTGCGCGGCTCGGAAAACCTCATGAAACACACACCAAACGAACTCGGAATCGGTCCAAAATTTACTCACGCGCTCTAAACGATGCCTAGATCCTAGAAAAAGTACTCCCGCATCGATTCTAGGTCCGTGGCGGAAACGCGCACGCACTTAGAATCGGCGACGACGAAAAGCCCCAAATTCGTCCGAAATGTCCGTTTCTCCGCGATACGACACGGCTTCCCGTGTCCGAACGGAGACACGCACTCACCCTCAAGACACCCGACAACATCTACCTAGGTCCGTCTAACCTAGGGCATCACCCAAAATTGGGCCAAATTCGGATTCCACCCGAAATTGACACAAAACCTAGTGTTAAAGTCTCCAAACACTACCAAACTAGTTCCAACTTCCTCCCACGGGTAGCCTAAGGGTCTAGAAAGGTTCTAAACTATTAATTACACTATAAAAGAGTAATTACAAGGGGAAAATTAGGGTTTACCTCTTGGAAGTTGGAATCCCAAGCCAAAGTCTCCAAAATGCTCCAAATCCACCAAACCAAGCTTCCAAGCTCCCAAATCTAGCTCCAACTCCAAATCTAAGCTCTACCCACCTAGGTTGGGGAAAAATGTAAGGTTAGGGTTCAAGTAAGTAGAAGAAATGGATGAGGGAAGGAAGAAAAATGGAGAAAAACTCACCTTGAAGAAGAAGGAAGAAGAAAGAAGAAGTGAAGAAGAAGAAGAAGTAAAGAAGAAGAGTGGAATGAAAAGAGGGGGGAGAGGGCTGCTGTCCACGGGTGGGGGAGGGCTGAATGGGTCGGCCAAAGCACATAAAAAGGGTTACACAAGTTTCTAAATTCCCAAAATGCCCCTATTTGACTTGGTTTCGGGTTCCGGGTTCCAAAAGCACTCAAACTAGCTCCAAATCTCTCCAACTAATCCACTAAAAATATAATAAGTATTCTAAACCCAAAAATAAGTCTCACAGGGGTGTGGGCTGGGTCGGACATGGGTCCACTAGGGTCTGACATGGGTCCAGGCTAGCCAAAATCCTAAAATAACCAATAAAAATATAATATAATCATTAATTAAATATAAATACAATTAATTATAAATAATACATAATTAACCAAATTAAAAATAAAAAAATATTCTGCTCTAGAAATGGGGTAGTGACAAGCCTATCCTCCTTAGAAAATTTCGTCCTCGAAATTTAAGGTCAATCACACTCTCTCTAGGTCAAACCCCCAACAATCACAGTCAAGAAATTCTACCTATACAACATAAAAGATCAGGGTCCTACTGGTTGTGTTATCACAGTCTCAATCAGGATCACTATACTATCTACCACAGCACAAAGGAAAATCTAACAGGTACTAATGAAGCACACCACAAGGAATGGAAAAGGACAGGAAGAAGAACAAAGAGACAGACCTGCTAACCCGACACCCGTAGCATCGGCCTCCTCGATCGTCAACGCATAAGCCCTGCCCTGCTGGGGTGTATCCCTCTGCTGGTGCGGGGCATGATGCTGTGCCACAAGTGGCCTAGCTCCAACTCTCTGATCCTGTGCTCCACCCAATGGAGGTGCAGTGGGGCAATCTCGCATCTGGTGAGCAGCGGATCCACAGATCAAACACACCTTCAGCCTCCTCCTACAAATATCCCAAGTGTGTCCTACCTTCCTGCAGTAGGCACAAGTGGGCACCCTCTGATCCTGACCGTGCTGTACTGCCTTCTGCACATAGGGACGCTTAGCCGGTCCCGTACTGCCACTCGCACTGCCTGAATCATCCCTGCCTCTCTTGGACTTGAGCTCCAAGTCATCCTCTGCTCTCTGAGCGTCTCCTACTATCTGCTCGAAAGTCGCCTCGCGGTCTCTCCTGGTCAAAGACTTGACCGCCATGACCAAGACCTTGCGAAACTTTCTCGCCTTAGCTGCCTCACTCAAGCCATCTACAAATCTGCCCAGACGGAAAATCGGGCATGAGTCGTGGGTACGTCCAGCCTACGCCGCAGCATCGGCGGTAGAACGCTGTCTAGGTCAACTATCTAGATAATTCACAAAAAATCTGCCATGACCTCTCCAAAAGGAGGGCAACCACGCAATCAATATATAAACCTGTCAAGATCTCAACTCCAAACGGAGGAGCAAATATCATAAAGATAAACACAATATACTCAATCACGAATCTAAGCACGATAAGATAACACAGAGATCTAACAACTCCAAAGTCTAACCAACAACAACTACTACAACAACCACAACATCAATAAATATACAACAATACAACATCATCCAAAATAATATACAAACAAGGTCTCAATCCAAAATCGGAGACAAATCCGGTGCTAAAAGCTAATAAAAACAACAACAAGGTCCTAGTGATCCCGGCTACCAACCCGGAACTCACCCCTAAACTAGAGGGTCCCTGTCTGCACCATCGACAGGTTCAGGTCCATAAAACGTCGGACACCACTCCTCCGGATACTCTGAAAAATATGTCCAGTCAGGACTGGAGCAAGTACATCTCTAACAGCAGTTCCATTTAAATGATAAAAACTATAAAACAGTTATAGCAAGTAGCAAGAAGAATAAAGCAAGTATGAAACAAGAAATATATATAAATCACTGGTGCATAAAGGTAAAGATGCATGGATATCAGAGCAAGATAGTAATAACTGCAAGATACAGGAAATATAAGCTAAGATCAAGTCCGTGCACAAGAACGTGTAGTGAGTCCAGCATAAAAAATATGTAGTGAGTCAAGTCCAGAAACATATAAGTGAGACAAGTCAAGAAATGCAAGAGAGTCCAGACTATAAAGAATGAACTCGGTGTCTTTGAAATACTTGTTTCGACATGTAAATGGCTAGGGGTAAGTACGGCTCACCGCGCACTGGGTGCGCGGCTGCTATCATTCCAGATTAGACCAGAGGGAGTGATTCCTGATGATGCCAGATAGGAATGTTTACATGTCTACTTGAGTATTTCCCCGCCCTGACTAATACAAGTGAATCCAAGACCCGACACGCAAATCAAGATGAGTCCAGCCTGAACATGAATGATGCCTGTAGTGATGCCAGTAGTGATTCCAGAATAGAGGCCAGAAACATGAAATGTACGTGTCAGAAGTAAATGAATCCAGAAATATCAGTTAGTGTCCCGTGTTGTGCCAGAATAATCAGATAATACTATACTAGAAGCTGAATCATAATAATCATCAGATAATAAAAACTATCAGAGAATGTACTCGCCTGACGTCCTGAGCAACTGGCGATCCGAACCGGTATCGCAAGGACCTAATACGAAAAGCAAGATAAAACAGGGTTCTAATGAGTTAAACAGATATAAAATAACTAAAAATAGGCTTCTAGGGTCGTTCTAGGTCAAACGGGTCAAACCGGTGAAATCTGGGTCAAAAAGTCAACTCTAGGTCCAAAAAGTCAACTCTGGGTCAAAACTAGGTCAAAAGTTGACTTTGGCGGTCAACCGAGTCAACTACGGTCAAGTCTAGGTCAAACTAGGGTGCTCCTGAAATTCTAGGTCAAACCGAGGTCATTAAGCTAGAAAACTCACAAACTCGCCTCCTTGAGATACCGGAATACCCTCGGTATCCGATACCTCAACCTACGCTATATATCCCGCATATACCCTCTAAAACCTATGCTAGCACGCGTAAATATATACACATAAGCATATAAAAATCACTCCAATACTATTCCTAGGCTATTGCTCAAATATCCCGCTCGAAACTCAATACCTTGGTTATCTCAAGGTATTGAGATACCTTGGTATCTCAAGGTATTGAGATACCTCTCTAAACTCAACCCGACTACCCCTCTAGCTAACTAACTATGCATAAACATATATATCTAGCTATAATCTAGGCTAAAATACATATATCTAATACATATAGGCATATACCTAGGTATCTACATACCTTACCTTACCTTACCTTACCCTCCTCATAAATATATATGTATCTCTATATCTAGATATCTAAACTATCTACCTAGCTATATGTATATACCTATACATATAGATCTATATATCTAGCTATCCCTCTACCTATCCATCTACCTATCTAGTTATCTATCTAACTATCTAACTAGTTATCTATATCTAGTATTTACCTATCTAACTATTTATCTAATTATCTATCTATTAATCTACCTATTTACCTAGGTCTGTCTAACCTAGGGAATCACCCAAAATTGGGCCAAATTCGGATTCCACCCGAAATTGACACAAAACCTAGTGTTAAAGTCTTCAAACACTACCAAACTAGTTCCAACTTCCTCCCACGGGTAGCCTAAGGGTCTAGGAAGGTTCTAAACTATTAATTACACTATAAAAGAGTAATTACAAGGGGAAAATTAGGGTTTACCTCTTGGGAGTTGGAATCCCAAGCCAAAGTCTCCAAAATGCTCCAAATCCACCAAACCAAGCTTCCAAGCTCCCAAATCTAGCTCCAACTCCAAATCTAAGCTCTACCCACCTAGGTTGGGGGAAAATGTAAGGTTAGGGTTCAAGTAAGTAGAAGAAATGGAAGAGGGAAGGAAGAAAAATGGAGAAAAACTCACCTTGAAGAAGAAGGAAGAAGAAAGAAGAAGTGGAGAAGAAGAAGAAGTGAAGAAGAAGAGTGGAATAAAAAGAGGGGGGAGAGGGCTGCTGTCCACGGGTGGGGGAGGGCTGAATGGGTCGGCCAAAGCACATAAAAAGGGTTACACAAGTTTCTAAATTCCCAAAATGCCCCTATTTGACTTGGTTTTGGGTTCCGGGTTCCAAAAGCACTCAAACTAGCTTCAAATCTCTCCAACTAATCCACTAAAAATATAATAAATATTCTAAACCCAAAAATAAGTCTCATAGGGGTGTGGGCTGGGTCGGACATGGGTCCACTAGGGTCTGACATGGGTCCAGGCTAGCCAAAATCCTAAAACAATCAATAAAAATATAATACAATCATTAATTAAATATAAATACAATTAATTATAAATAATACATAATTAACCAAATTAAAAATAAAAAAAATACCCTGCTCTAGAAATGGGGTAATGACAGAAGGATATCTAGTTAAAGCAAGAAAACTACAGCTTTTTAGAAAAACTAGGTTATCACTAGGTAAAACATACTAGGTTATTATTAACAAGTTCCAAATATTAGGTTTAGGGCTATGGTCATGAACTAACAGGCAAGTGCTATGGCAATGCATCTATGAATAACTTACGCGTATTTGCTACTCCATGAGTCTGTGCGTCCTCTAAGGTCATTGTAAGAGCTTGTCCGCGTCCTTGTGGTAGTACCCTCTGCTGTTGCTGGGCCTGCTGGAAGAGTAGTGCCTGGGGTATCAAAGGTGGCCTCGGCTGATACCCTCCCGGTGCTGGTAAGGCTTCTCGGTGAATCATCGATGTCTCTTCTTGATGTGTCGTGCAATCTTTGGCTAAGTGTTGTCTGGATCCGCAAATCAAGCACATTCCCAACTTGCGTCTGCACTCTCTCTTAATATGGCATACCTTGCCATAGTAGTGACAAATAGGAAGGAATGAGACTCTTGGTGTTGCTCTCGGTGGTGGATTTATCTGTTGATGCTTCACAAACTCCTCTTGTGATGCTCTGGTTAGTGCGGATGTGGAAGGCCGCTTCAGGCTGGTCTCTCTCCTGATGACGTGCTCCATGCATCGGGCTGCAGCAAGTATGTCCGAGTAAGAAGTAGGTGCAATGGATTCGATCAGTCTTTGTATCTCAAAGTTTAATCCGTCGAAGAACTTCTCAGCCTTCTCTTCTTCTGTCGGAATCAGGGTAGAGGCGAAGCGACTTAGACGAATGAACTCCGTGTTATATTCTTTCACTGTCATACTGTCTTGAGTTAGGCGATTGAACTTGTCCCGAAGTTCTGATCGAGCGATGGCTGGAATATACATCTCCTGAAAGAGTCTAGAAAACTCTTCCCAAGTGACTCGGTCTGGTCCGAGCCGTGTCTTTTCAGATAGCCACCAATGATGTGCATTGTCTGTCAATTGCATTCTGACGGCAGTCATCCAACGTTCTCTTGGAAGCTCAACTGCTTCTAATTAATGTTGAGTGTTGGTGAGCCATTCATGAACTTCAGTGGGGTCCTCCTTGCCTGAAAAGGTACGAGGCTTCAACTGGCAAAAATTGGTGATAGAGCCCGTTGTTGGCCATCGTGCTGGTAGATTCGCCTGCTCTAGTGCGATTGCTAGGCTGTGACGCAGAGCCTCGTGTTGAATCTGCTGTTGGGCTTGCATCATTGTATAGATCATTTGAAATATCTGTTGCCCATCCATAGCCTGCCCTTGTGGGAATACGGGCATTGGTGGAGTGAACTGCGATGAAGTGTCATCTTGCTGGATTCTCGAGGCATGCTGATTTGCTTGACTGTGTTGTTGAGCTGATTGACCTCCATCCACTAGTGTTACTTCATCTTCGTTGGTTACCGCAGCATCTCATGGGAATCTTGCAGAAGTCTCGTCGTTTGCTCGTGGATCCATAACTCTGCATCCAAAATAAACAATAAGAGGCGCTCAAGAATCAAGGCAGGATGCAAGTCAATAAATTAATTCGAATCCGATATAGTGATCAAGAACGATTCAAGCAAGTGGATGAGATCCTAAAAACTTATCATATTCTTATTGCAGGCTAGCTTGGTCCCTAAGTTGAAACCGAAGCAATTTAGTCGTTGACCTGTATGGGCCACCATAAAAACCATGTCACGCCCCAGTCCCAAAATATCGAGAGACTAGACACGTGTCAATGGCCAACAGCACACACTGATGGGCAAACCCAATTTAATGGACCCATCAGGATGTACTTAAGCTGTAGTACAACAATAAAGGTTTAATATACTAATCTCATCAACAGAAATGAATACATCAATATCAGAAACATAGTGCAATATCAAATCTCAATAAACATAACTCGGGGAACAACCCGAAAATGAGTCTAATACAATAGTCAAGAAATAAGATAACAACTGCATATACTGAGTATGGATAAGACATATACACAGGAGAAATCCTCGGCGATCACCTCGTCTTCTGGATCTGGTACTGCTCCAGTGCCTGCTACTGTTCATGCTTTTTCTAATGCTCCTGTCCCATATACCTCGGGGTAGATCTCGTCTGCTAATCCTGGGGACATAATCCGTATCCAGGTCCTCAGGGGACATAGCAAGGTACAAAATAACTCAAGCCAAAATAAATGCAGTGCAGCAATAAATGAATCAATAGGGTAAACTATATAACCAGCTAAGTGATATGCAAGATGAGAGCATCACTAGAACTCAGGCTGAGACCACTACAAGCTCGGTGTCGGGGAGCCGGTAGCAGAGATATCACTAGTAAAGTGCCTAGCTCTGATGTAGAGTCTGAGGCCTTACAATAAATAAATAAGTAAATATATATATATATATATATATATATATATATATATATATATATATAAATCAGCCTATAGCCTGTGTGTCTCTCCCCACCCAATGTAATCATACGTCTCATGTCCACGATGTCTCATGTCCATGTCACGCAGGATCATATCTAATGCAACAAGTCACAATAATAGCTAAGCATACAATATCTATGTCATGAATCATGTAACCTATACAGAATCACCATGAATATCTCAGGAATATTCTGTCTCATAAATAGTGTCAGGTGTCCTGGGTATGACGTACTTGATGATGCAAGCACGAGAATGTAAAGGGTTTCGATATCCATCACTATGTGACGTTACACAACTTCGCGTACGGTGTTGGCACCCGAATATTAATCGGACGCTAAGCAATGTCACACGGTCCTAGGGTAAGCAAGTACAACATATAAATAAGTCAAGAAAATAATATGTAACAAGAACTGCAAGGTTGACAAGGGACACTTGCCTGGTGTTTGGTTTCCAACTACTGTTCTGGTACTCGTAAAATCTCCAGAAACGTCTCCGGATGCTGAAACAAACATTACCATCAAGCTCATAAGATATCAAATAGCTAGAATTGCCTGTCCTTGAGTCCAATTTGGACACAAGGGCAAAAATGACAATTTCTGGTCAAAGCGGGGTCCACATGTGGCCCGCTTCGCACCGAAAAACATGTCAGAGACAAAGTTCTCTAAATTCTTTAAATTTAGTGTCAACAAGTCCAGAACGATGATACGAACCCAATAAAATTTCCAGAATTGGATTCCGATGAGCCGGTCACAAAATTGCCCGTCAAGTGGAGCCGTGGGGCCCACGATACGCGATTTTGTCAACGTTCTCAGAATCGAACCAAACTTGGGTCACAGGACCAGCGTATTGCTACGAGTCCGATGGCGTAAGTTTCGTTTCAATACGACGTATGTACATAAAGTTACAACGAGTTCCAGAACGGCGTGTACCTTTCGATGAAGTCCGTACGCGACCAAGTCGTCCCGTTTAGCGGGGCGCACTCAGTTCCGGGGAGAAACAGGGTGTTATTTTTCCTAATTTTGGGTCACAGTTTGTGATCGCCACAAGATGCGATACACCGAGCGGGTTGCACTAATATCGAGAGGGTCACACAGGGTTCGCGTCATAACAGACGGAACGGAAAACGGGAGAGCGAGGAGAGAGAAACGGCTACCTGAACAGGGCTCCACAGAAGACCAAAATTTCGTCCTCGCGAGGCGGCATGACGCAGTGGCTAGGGTTAGGGTTTCTTGCTGGGGCGGTCGGAGGACGGCGGAGTGGCTGTGAGGAGGCGTCGTCGGAGGCGGCGGAGCTCGCTGGGAGGCCGGGCGTCGTCGGAGGAGCTCTGGCTGCCGGAGGAGCTTGCAGGGGAGGCCGGGGCGGCCGCTGCTGCTGCTGGAGGCGGCCGAAGGAGACGGGGGCGAGGGTAGCCGAGGCGGGGGCTGGTGGCAGTGGGGAGAGAGGTGACGTGGAGCTGCGGTGGTGGTTGTGGCTTGGCCGGTGGGGTTGGCAGCGAGACAGAGCGGGGACGTGGCCGGGCAGCACGGGTGGCAGGAAATCGTGGGGGTGCGGGTGAGGGGTGAGCGGGTCGGGTCGGGTCGGGTAGGACCCGACCCGTTAGGGTCTAGGCCGGTCCGGTTCGGTTGGACCGGGTTCAGCCCGGTTTGGGCCCGGTTCAACCCGGTTTGTTTGGTTTTTATAAAAATTGGGTTTTTGGGTTTTTAAAAATGGTTCTGGGGTCCAATAAATTTCAGAAAAATTATCCTATATCTAATATTTTATTTTACACCCAAAAATATTATTTTCATAATATTTTAATATTCAATAAAAATATTTAATTTTATTTAATTCTAAATTACCTTAATTTTAATTAGTTAAAAATCCCAAAAAATTCCAGAAAAATTAGGAAAATTTATTTTAAAAATCCTGAAAAATTAGGGGGCTTACAATACCATAGGACACTTGACACTATTTCATGTGACAAAATCTTTCTTGAGTTATTCTTGGTGATTATGTATAGGCTTACAAGATTCGTGATATGAGACTTGCATATTATATAGTTATCATTATGACTCGTTGTACTAGCTAGAGGTCATGATCTTGAGTGTTATGGACATGAGATATTGTGGACATGTGATGTGAGGTTACATTGGATGGGTAGAGACACAGATGCTACAGGCTGATTATGTTATATATATTATGTTACTGGAGGTGTTTTAGTCTCTATACCAGAGCTTGGCTCATTACTGGCCCTACGAAATACTACTTACTGCTATGGGCTCCCTGACACAGAGCCTGTAGTGGTCTCATCCTGAGTACTAGTGATGCTCTTATTTTTATTTTATGTAGCTGGTTACATAGCTTGTCCTGAGGATCTGTTCTTACTTACTGTATTTTATTTTGGCTTGAGTGTTTATTGTACCTTGCTATGTCCCCTGAGGACCTGGATCCAGATTATCTCCCTAGGTGTAGACGAGGAGAGCTATCCCGAGGTTTACGGGGCAGGTGCTACTATTGGAGACGTACAGGTTGCGAGGACAAGGTTGTTCCGGAGGACTTCTCCTGAGCACACAATTTTCTCACCATTCATTTTTATGCTTAGTGTTCTTAGATATTTGATCTTGTAGTAACTTCTGGATATTGTACTTGGAGTTATTTTCATTTCCATTTTGATGACAAGTTGTTCCCCGTTAAATTATTTATATTGCTATTGTTGGACAGATCATTTAATATTGTTGTGATTGGACTTGTCTCTTTGTGATTTCGTTACTTATTGTGGATGAGATTAGATATATTGACTGTGACAGGTATTTATAGACCATTTTATATGTATTACAGCTTAAGTGCACTCTAACGGGTCCATTAAATTGGGTTTGTCCATTGGAGTTATGTTGTTGGTCATTGCCACGTGGCTAGTCCCTTGGTATTTTGGGACTGACATTGTCTCAAGGTCAAGGTAAAGGTATGTCACCCCTCTGATACAATGCAATATTTCAGTAGTTTATAAGTTTAGCTACTAAGCACATCACTATAAGAGTCTGTATACTGAGTACTGAACTCGACAATATAAGTGCCAGGATACTGAGCTCATTGTTTCCAAAGTTTGGGTCTGCATTATGCCTGGATCCTATATGGTTATAAAGAGTTCCTATAATACACTCTTTTGATGATAGTTCTTTAAATAGCTTGTAATATTGAACTCCCTCCTGGATCCCATATCAAAAAAAAATCCCATATTTGCAGGTAGCAGAGCCAATATTTGAATTGATCAGGCTTTCAGTACTAGATCTCAAGTAAATACTCAAACCTGAGAAGTGGATGATACCTCCAGTGCTTCGAGATGTAGGAACTCCAAAGGTAGGAGGAACTTGTGCTGGTTCCAGACCTATGCTTTCCTTAGAAACATCAGGAATACCATGATTACAGAACACATACTTCAGTACACCACTTTCATGCAAAGATAATACCATATCACAACCACCAAGAAGCTCTCATTTGTGATAGAACTGAAGATAGGTTGGCCCATTGGAAAATTTCTTCATACCCTCATATACCCCATCACCAGTAAGTGTATCAAACCTTTCGAATTCAACACCTAAATCCTTCCAAATGTCAACAACTTCTTGGATAAAGCCACACTTATGATGCTCAAAAATTCCTTTCATGGGAAAAAAAATAGGATGAGAATCCACATGCTGATGCCATCGGCTATTCAGTGAGTTGGTCGATCCAGAGCTTGGACTTTTCGAGTGAGAGAAACCATTTTCCTTTCCTAGTTCATTGACTTTCTCAAGAATAGCAGTCCTAATCTGAGAACCCATATCTTCACAAATGTGTCTCTTGTCAACAAAATTACTTTCTATGTGCACACTGGAATTAATATTTTCCAGTTCGAACTCTGCTTCTTCTGCCACTATCAAATTTTTAAACTCAAGAAATTCATCATTTAGAGTTATTGTTGGGACTATATCTTCTGCAATTTGCTGGATGTCCTTAATTTCTGAGGTTGCAGGTTCTTCAAATGATTTTGAATCCCTTTTTTACTTTATATTTCTGAAATGCTAAAGTTAATATCTTGATCCTTGTCTCATGTTTCTTGTGCAGAGACATCGACATGAACTCGTGTCCACTAGTTATGGATTCTATAGGTAGTGGTCTAGGGTTTTGAGGTGAATTTGTGTGCCCCAAATGTGTTTGTTCATTGGAGAACAAGACTAGATTTAGCACAGGTGGATTCATTCCTTAAACATGATTAACATTAGCATGAACTATGGTGTTGAACATCTGAGCAATGGAGAAAGGGCTTGGTGCTGCCACTGGATAGTGCAGAGGAGGTGTTTGATTTAGGTTTTGGTTCAAAACCTCTGGATTTTATTTAGATGCTCATATTCTCCTTCTTCTTATTTATAGATGGACCTCTGTATACATGGTGATGTGGCCCTCCTTGTCATCAAATGAAGCTTATTGGTCCATCTATTGTTGAGCTGGCAATGAAGCTTAACTACCTGCTGAGCTGGCAATGTTGCTAACTTGGACTAGCAATGATGAGTGCTAATTTGAGACAGATCTGAGACTGAATGTCGAAGAAATTGCTTGACTGTTAACAGGAATGGATGCACAGGTGAGTGAATCACTCAAGCTTGGTACTAAGCTAATCCAGGCTCTCATTAGAATCACCGTCGGAGAAGCACGTCCACCTCGCTGAAGACAAGGCTCGCCATTACCAGAAGTCGTCGAGCTGTCGAAAAAGCTCATCCGCTCATTAAGCTTGCATCGTCTGGTGGAGCTCACGATGTAGATGCTCGTGCCAGTCAATGGAGAGGCATCGCCCTAGCTCGCCGGAGAGATCTGACATAGCTCGATTTGAGGCAGTTAAAGGACTCAGAAAATTTTGAATTGTGCGGGAGAAATAAAAAAATAAGGGTATTCTCTTTTAGAGTTATTTTGAACCCAGTCCTGGGTCAAGCCCTTTGGGATGAACAGGAATTTGAATGGAAAAGAGTGTGGAAAATAATGGGTTGATAAAGAAATTTAGGGGTATTTATAGGTTTTGGAAGGAAGACTCTAGAAGCTAGGTAGGTGGAGGTTGTTGGGAGTTTGTTACAAGTTAGTTAGGAATGTTACAAGTTTGTTTGAGGTAGCAAGAGGCCCTTAAAAAATATCTAGAATTTCTAGCTAATTACCAAAATGTCGTTCCTTCTCGACTAATATCAAATAATTTATTTTTAAGAAAATTTAATATTTTATTTTAGAAAGTTGACTTTGAAATATAGAAAAATAATACTGAATAATTAAAACTCTATTAGGAAAATATTTTATAATTTTTCGGGAACGGTAGTTACAAGTAGTTCAAAAACGGGAAAAGAGAGAGGACAAAAATAGGCAAAAACGAACAAAAATGGTTCAAAACAGCCTAATTCAGCGTAATTCGAATTTATGTGGATTACCTACTGATTATCCGTCACAAAACAGCAAGTTTTGGACCACAATTCAGATTTTTTGACAGATTTTTGCGGATTACCGATGAATTTCTGAATGGTCGCAGCCACCGAGACTCGAAAAAATCTCAAAACTTATTTCGACCATAAAAATCTCATTTTGATTCAAAGTTCGGATTTTCAAAGGTCAAAATTGAATAAAATTGATCTACTCAAAATTTCATAAAATATCCCAAAAATACTACTTAGAGACATAGATCTACTCAAAATTTATGGTTAAAATTAAAAATGTCATATACTAAAATGAAGACAATCTAAATATCTACATTATTGACTAAAAATATTTAACATTCCAAGAAAAACTAAATTCAAAGAAAAAAAATCAAGGTTTACATTCACTTTGAGCAAGATGTACTTGCCTTACATAGCTTCCAAGCCATGAACCTAAGCTCCTATTAGGGTTTAGCACAACTCCAAGCTCCACCCAAGCAAGAAAGAAGAGTGAGAGAAATGAAAATAGAGAAAAGAGGAAGAGAGAGAAAATAGAGAGGTTAATATATGGGAAAGAAAATGAATGAGGGCCATTAGATGTGCCACCTCATTGATCCATGTCTCATCCATCCAAACAAAACCAAGAAACCAATGGTCAAAAAGGGTGTCATGCATGGTTTAAAAAATACCAATGTGATAAATCAATAACAACCGATCAAAAAATCTGGCGGTGTTTCGCAGAATATCGTTGGATAATTCAGTCTGACTGCTAAATCTTCTTTTTGAAAAAAACTCAGGATTTTCTTTCTATGCATGGGTCCTAACACGGGTCTATGGCAATACCAATGGGTATTCTACTGGTCTAGGATAGTCTTACATATCAAAACAAATATATAGATAATGAAAATACAAAAATATGATACGCAAAAATACAAAACACAGAATAAGTTTAATTTTTAAGAAAAAAAATTAAATACCGAAAATCCATAAATACGAAATCCGGGAACAAACGTGACAATTGCCATTTTTTGTTGTGGCTACTACAAAGACAAATTTGTCATAGTTTTTAGCATATGTGCCCACATTAAAATCTGAGGGGACATGCATGTACAATATTGGGGTATAGTCGATATTTGTGAACATTTATCGATGGAATCAAGTATATCATCAGAACTCAAGAAGTAATTCAAATCGATATTTTCATTAAGGACCCGCTTGCTTGTATCAACTATGTCGCCATTATTTCAATTCATAATCAGATTTTCTAAGTATATTACAAGAGGAACTGGATTAAGAGTAACAACATCATCCTCTCCTGATTCTGAATCTGCTCATTTATATTGTCGGAGTTGTCTAACTTGCCACGCCATGGTTTCAAAGAACCAAAAGTCGTCAGTAGGTGTGATATCGTACAAATCTAAATTGTACTTGTACAAAGCGAGAATAAACACGATTGATAAAACAACTCAGAAACAAAGGCAATGCATTAAAAAAATAAGCAAAAAATGATAGACAAAGATATATAAAAAATAATTCTCTTTATTGACTACTTGCATCAGAATAGCAATGGCTCTTGGACAAAAGAATAACTCGATTACAACAGTGGATCTTATTATAATGAATGATACCACAAGGCTTAGAACTCATAAAAATAATACAATCGACAATGTTCCATACATTATGTCCTCTATAAACAAAAATAGCATCTCCAGTCGAATAACTTTAAGTTGCCAAACGAGCTCCAAAGCCTCAACACGTCCAATCGACTTCTCAAAGCTGTGGAGGAGGGGTTAGCATATAGGGGAATGCACTTATGAGTGGTATCTAGACAACTCACCTAAACCAGTACGGTAATTATGTGAGAGTAGGTAAAATTATAAAGTGGTCTTTCTATGCTTGCCTTAGGATAAGTTAACAATTTATAAGCATATATGTATATAAGCATAAGGTGTCATAGGTTAAAATTTTTATAGACATGTATATATGGACATAAATTTTTCTCTTGACACGATGAATTTTGTCATGTCCAGATTTCACAGAACTGAAAGTCACCAACGGACGTGATATCATACAAGTCTAAATTGTACTTGTACAATACAAGCACGATTGAACAACTAAGTTACATAGTCATAGTACGAACAATACTAAGCAGAAAAGTTGTCTCGACACAAGATATACAAAATAGTGATTCTCTTTATTGATATCGCAACAAAATTACAACGGCTCAAAGCAAAGAACAAATTGATTACAGATACTCTCTGTAACGCCCCGCAATCGCACGGTGCGTTATGTTGAGTCGGATCGAATGAGGCAATAGCTGATTATATTTTAATTTGTTGGATTTGGGAATAAGTATTGATTTGAGTTGGTTTCATGTGCAGATCACTAGCGGAGTTCGTTGGAAATCAGGTGTTCGTTCAGAGCAGTACTGAGATAGCTGGATTAGAGCGATAATGTCGTGTTCCTTAGTCCGATCGGTCGGATGATTTGGAGAGCACGACATGCTCGCACGGTCATACCAATTGAGTAGATCGTGCTCCGCATCGGACCACGGGTTCAAGGGATCTACCGTATCGGCAGGACATGATGCTTAACTGAATCAAACATTATGAGTGTGCTCTGTCCCTTCTCCTCTACTCCTTCATGTCTAATAATATGGAACACACGTAAAGGCTTGAACACTTGGACTAAAACTTGGAAATTACTTTACTGTGGCATGCATAGAGTGTACGTCATTTGCTTGGATAGAAATTTTGGCTTGAATTGGTTTTTGCGTTGGGTAGTTGGAGCTAGGTTTGGATTATATTTGGGGTAGTTGGAGAAACAATTAGAATTATGCTTGGACGGTTGGAATCATATATCTTGGTTGAAACATTGGGAATTCGAGCGAGCGAGCGTGCATCCGTGCACGAGTATCACTTGAACGCTTTGTCATACAAAGCGTGCAGTTGTGGTTCAAAATCGAACAACTGCATCGGCTAGGGCATTGTACCACTGTTGGGGCATTGTGCCACAGGATTGTTCTGAGCGAGGGGTGTTGCACTAATTGGAACATTGTGACGAGAAGCAGCATAGTGCCTATGGAATAACTTGAGATTTGTGCCTTGGGCTATATGTTGGAAGAATGGTTATGGATATTGGTTGGATATTTGGTTGGATGAGTCTAAGACCGCTTGGTGGGGCGAGAATGTTCAATTCTCTCGTCATACCTACTTGGTGTCTACATGTCATGGACAACCTATATTGCACAAGGTTTTATTTCCTCGAACGGGATAGGCTCCGGGGCACCGGGACTGTCCGACCATGGAGGAGACAATGGTAACGCATCTTGGGCGCGATGCCGGTAGTTTGATATGACTAGGCGGGTTAGCTACCAGGCCTGGATCAGGTAGAACTGCCTATTGATAAGTCCGATCAACGTCCTTTATGGCGTGTCCTATGACTTCATATAGATAAGAGTTGGTTTGCTTTACTTTGGTTGGTTTGTGCTTTCGTGTAGGCGCGGCCACCTTGCCTTGGCAAGAGTGTGCATATCGAGATTGGATTGTGATTTTGGATTGAGGATGGATATTGAGGCTTGGAAATGGTTCGATAGGTTCTCGTGTTGCTTGGGTTTGAGTAGGACGGGTTGCATGCTAGTTTCCTTCGAGTTGGTTATATATTGCTTGTCGATTAGCTTGAGTTGAATGCTTGCATGCTTAACTTGATTTATAGCTTTCCTTAACATGTCATACCCTAT
The DNA here is from genome assembly GCA_036927795.1 of Iris macrosiphon. Lineage (NCBI taxonomy): Eukaryota > Viridiplantae > Streptophyta > Magnoliopsida > Asparagales > Iridaceae > Iris > Iris macrosiphon. The sequence continues at coordinate 142,131,377 of JAYESA010000001.1, read as the reverse complement.
GCCATGAAATGAATCTAGAATTCAACTAGAAAGATCACCATATAACTGTTTGCATTCACTATTTTACTTAGTGTCGGCTTAGACGAGTGGGTTACCCCGCTCACCAGTACAGCTGTGTACTGACCCACATTTGTGGGCATTATTTCAGGTACACAGGTGTAGTGGCGCTGCTTGGATATACAGGACATAATGTATGAACGGTAAGTACCTTTGTGGGCTGGAGAAAGAGCAAGAGTATTGCATTAGCCTTTGTGGCATTTTATTTGGACCCTATCGAGAGCTCCGCTGCGTATACTCTGATGTGTGCTTGGTACACAATACTTGACTTTCACTGCAACTTGGTCGTTTCGATGATAACTTTGCTGTTTGACAACATCGCCTTGTGCGAGCGCAACTCCAAGCCATACGATATCACGTCCCGATGAGAACGATTGCCTTGCGGGAGTGTTGTAACGTGGTGATTCACGTTCAGCGGAGACTATTGGACTTGCGGGAGATTTGGGCGTGACATATTGGTATCAGAGCGCCTGGTTCATTTCTCGGACTTGGTCCTTCGCTTCATCATAAACTTTAAATAGCTTCCGCGTGTCATTTAGCTATTGACTCTACTCAGTGCCGCATTGGATGTTTCATGCAATAAGTCTATATATTGCTGGTTGTGGCTGCATGTTGTGCTTCATTGCGTTGCTTTTGTTGATTTTCGTTAGATCGCTTAGCATCGTTAGGCGTTGTTGCATTTGTGCAGCAAGTTGAGAGGTGTGTCGTTGTGTTGGCTTGGCTTATCGTTCGGGGAGTTTCTGATTGCATCAGTGGATCAGCTGGTTGGCAGACGAGATTGGTTATATGGCATGTTGTGAGTAGAAGCATTGAATTGAGTATGGATCGTTGTACGAGTTGCTCGTATAGCGAATGTGTTAGATGGAGTATGATTCTTGGCTGGGTATATCATAGAGAGCGTTGCACGAGTTGCTCGTGTGGCGCATTGGTTGAGCAGGTTTGAGTTTGGCTTGGGAATATCAGGATAAGTTTGCACGAGTTGCACGTATAGAAAATGTGTGGAACAGTTGGGTATTGGGTCGGACTACTTGGAAGAGAGATCGTTGCATGGGTTGCTCGTGTAGCAAAAATATCGGACGGGTTGAGAATAGCTGGAAGTATTGAGAATGGAACATAGCACAAGTTGCCTAACAAGATTGATGGAAAGAGTTGGATGGTTCGTGCATTGGCTGAGTTTCGTGTCAGACTTAAGTTGGGAATGGCAGGATCACGCATAAGGGGTGGTTAGAACAGATTTTGGATTACTGCAAGAAATCATAATGCGAGTAGCGACTTGATTCGGAGTGGTATATGGGATACCACATAGTGAGCAAGGCATTGAAAGTATTTTGGATAGACATCAATGGGAATTGCCTCAAACGGACTCAGGTAACAGGAATACAAGTTGGTTGGTGCATATCGGTTGAGTTGGAAAGAATAAAAAATGGAGCAAGCGAATGTTGAGTTGAGCAAGCAAGAACGGACTTGTGCAAATAAAAGTATCATTGGACTTAAGAGATGGACGAGATCGGAACAAGCTATTGGAATGAGTGTTTGGATATTTGAGGGATTGAGGCAGACCAAGCATTACAAACAGTTTAGATTGTTCAGATGAAAAGTTGAATACCAGAGTTCGCTTGCACGATTTGAAAGTTCGGTAGAGCATTCATTGATGCAGAGAGAGTTGAGCATAAGGAACAGACAATTGGGATAAGCTTGAGCGGAGCAATGGGTGAATTGAAGAATAGCGAGCACGGACTATGAATTTTGGAAACACATTTGGAGCTGTTGGTTGAGCAATGAAACACGATCTGACTTGGAGGGACAATACGATGGATTCGAACGGACTTGATGGATTTTGGATATTGCTGCTCGGAAAGTTGGACTCAGGTTTAGCGGAAGTAAGAATTTGGTGAAATGGTGCAACGATGGTAGACGGATTCTTTGGAAGACATAAACGGGCATGAGGCAGTCTAGTTGATGTTAAGTCAGATTAGAAGTTAACACTTGCAGTACTGAGGCGGATTGAGGCAACAAGATAGACAATATGAATTTGGGATTGTGTTAGAATTTGTGCCGTGTCATTGAAAATGTGTGAACTAATCGAAACATAGAGAAAATCAAGACGGGGCAAGGATTATGGCGGATGAACTTTTGAAGATAGCTAAACTAGAGAGCAACTTTGGAGCAAATTACTATACTGGAGAGCAAGTCGGACGTGAACTGTGAAACATGGCATACGAATAAGAATTTGAGCAAGTCTTGGGTTTCGGGAATAATTGCAAGTGGTAGTGCGAGAAGTCGAACATGGCAGTTTGAAAATTTTGATGGATTCAGGGCAGATCGACGGATTGATGGAAGACGGTTTCAACGAACACAGTTCTCGAATTATGGCTTGGATAGATAGCAAGACTCTATGTGGTTAAGCGGCATTGGTTGACAGATCATCAGAGGTAGTGCATGAAGTGCTCGAATTCGAAAGTTCGTTCGGATGAAATGGTTGGATTAGGGCTCGGATTTGCAGAGGGGATATAGCATGGTTCATAGTAACTGTCCATCGTGATGACTTACAATTATCGAGCGAAGCTTCGGGACAACTGACCCTAGCGACTTGTCCGCCAAATCAGAGATGAATATTATAGACCCATAGAACGACCCTTACGGTGGCCCATTTGGGAATGCGTCGAGGATAGATGTGAGTAGTGTGTATTGGAGATTGGCCTACTGACTGAGTGTTGGATTTGAGAGATCCTTGGTATAGCCTTCAGCTGAATATGCAGCCAGAAGATCGGAGCGATGGTGGAAATAGCCTAGTCAACTGATGAGATTTGGAGTCGTAGATTTTTGAAGATAGCATCGCCTCTGACTCGTCGTGCCCCGGAAGGGAATATCATTCATATGAATTAACGACTGTGAAACTAGCTTGTAAAGTTAAAGCAGCGGCTCATTCAGATCAAATTATTGTAATACTAGAAAGGATAGATGTGCCTCAGATTTACAAGATGCATCAAAACTTAGTCTGGGATGCGTGCTTGTACAGAAGGCAAAGGTGATATCCTGTGCTTTGAGGCAGTAGAAGCAGCACGAAGAACTATTCCATACGCAACCTAGAAATTGTGGCGAGTGTGTCCACGTTGAAATCGTGGCGACACTATCCCTTTGGCGTGGCGGCGAGATCTTCGTGGATCACACGAACTCAATATAGATGTTCACCCAGTGAGGTATTGAGATGGCAGGAAAAGGTATTGGGCTGAGATGATCTAAAAGCAAGTTGATATTTGGATAAGTCGCCTAGCTGTGGTAGTATCAGTTGTGATAATCGTTCGATGCAAAAGATAATATTTGGAGATGGTGCCAGTTTGAATTCAGAAATAGTTGGATAAATTGAGTTGGAACACGAACTGAATTGAGTCGGTGGGAAATCATCATACTTGAGGATAGCGCTTGTGCGAATATGTTGGAATGAAAGACATGATTGGTTCAATTAGGAGTAAAGCTAATGCATGCCTCGGACATAAAGATACCCTTGTAACTTGTTCAAATTTGCTATCGCTAAGCTCGGCTGAAATACATGTATTTCAGGGATGCCTTAAATATGTGTATGATCCAAAACTAAGCGATATGAGGAATTCATATTGAGCTGCAAGGAGGATGTGGGAATATGGAATTTGAGCGAGCGTTCAGCGCGAGCGAGATGCTGAATCGGGATAAAGAGAATGTGAGTTGCATAGAGCACAGTTATGAATTGGGCAAGCGGCATGCTAATAAAGAATGGATACTAGTATTGTTCGGGGGCGAACCAAATTTCTAAGTGGTATATTATGTAACGCCCCGCAACCGCACGGTACGTTACGCTGAGTCAGATCAAATGAGGCAATAGTTGGTTACATTTTGATTTGTTGGATTTGGGAACAAGTATTGATTTGAGTTGGTTTCATGTGCAGATCGCTAGCGAAGTTCGTTAAAAATTAGGTGTTCGTCCAGAGCAGTACTGAGATAGCTGGATTGGAGCGATAATGTCGTCTTTCTTAGTCCGATCGGTCGAATGATTTGGAGAGCACGACCTGCTCGTACGGTCATACCAATTGAGTAGATCGTGCTCCGCATCGGACCACGGGTTCAAGGGATCGACCGTATCGGCAGGACAGGATGCTTAGCGGAATCAAATATTATGAGTGGGCTCTGTCCCTTCTCCTCTACTCCTTCATGCCTAATAATATAGAACAAACGTAAAGGCTTGAACACTTGGACTGGAACTTGGAAATTACTACACTGTGGCGTGCATAGAGTGTACATCGTTTGCTTGGATAGGAATTTTAGCTTGAATTAGTTTTCGCGTTGGGTAGTTGGAGCTAGGTTTGGATTATATTTGGGGTAGTTGGAGAAATAATTGGAATTATGCTTGGACAGTTAGAATCATATACCTTGGTAGGAATATCGAGAATTCGGACGAGCGAGCGTGCATCCGTGCACGAGTATCACTTGAACGCTTTGTCATGCAAAGCGTGCAGTTATGGTTCGAAATTGAACAACTGCATCGGCTAGGGCATTGTGCCACTGTTGGGGCATTGTGCCACGGGATTATTCTTGTCATGACCTGATTCCGTAGAATCGTTGAGGCGTCCCTCGAATCGTGACCGCCTTGCGGGCCTGGGGTTGCGTCCGCACAAGGCTTTAATGATTTGCATAGCAAGCACATATTCAGAGTACGCAGATAAATTAAAACACAGATTTGAAACATAGAAAAGTTCTCTTTATTGATAATGAACATCTATTACAAACTCTTGAACGAGTCAGCTAATATGCCACACGGGCTTACAAAAGAGATGACTCAAAATGAGATAGCAGTCCTGTACATTATATCCCTTTACTAAACTTCAAAAGATATAGACCTCCAGGCTGGAGGACAGCTTTGCCACGGAGCTGCATTTGTGTATGAAGAGTTGCAAGTTCCTGACTTCAAAATGCTTCAAGGGGCGCGATGAAGATGTGCCAACAGCTGGACTGGATCGGGAAGACGACTTCGGCTCCTCGCTCGGTTCGCCTTGGTGCGGAGAACCTGTTTCAACTAGGGTCAGCATATCAAAACATACTGGTGAAAGCGAGATAACCGAACTATACCAATCAACACGTTGTTTTAATGAAGCATGCATATTTTTGTGGGTTTCTATCTTGCCTTAGTTCATTTACAAGCAACATTATAAATGTATAATACTGAAATGAACGTGCCACCGTTCGGTAGATTTTACCTGCCCGTCTGAACTACCTGCACAATACTTACCATGCCTTCCCTGCCACGAAGAGACAAGTTAGTTTGCAACAGGTTTAAATATACAAGATGATCACTGGCTTGATTGCCATAATGGACTAGTCTGTGACGAAGATGGTTTGCTACATGCAAGTACGTGAGGCGCCGCATACCACCCTGTTCAAGTACGTGAGACTAAACGTGAGTTCCGTCCGAAGCCAGAACGGTGCCAGTGCCCCAGCAGCCGCCCGCAGGAACTATACCTTGTGCACAAGTTGTCCGTGATCGAACGTTGACAATCATTCGCCCGGAGGCTACGTGAACAATCATTCGCCCGAAGGCTACGTGAGCACAAGACAAGCAGTATTGCATGATTCGTTTCACATTGCATCTACGTTCAATTCATGCATCAGGACAATATAAGAGAGAAGTATACATTCAAACTTGTATCTATACATATGATGAACATTCCGAATGAACAAGCATGCAAAAATATAACCGTTCACAAGTTTGATTGACAAGCAGTATTATCCAAGTCTATTCTCTTTTTATCTTGGTATCTTTCATTATTACTTGGTATCGTTTGATCGGGGCAAAGAAGAGTGCAAGATTTTATAGATGTGAAGCTTGGAAGCAGGGCTAGCTAATCGGGTTGGTAGCCACTCACTTAGATTGTTGGAAGGGAGAAGGAAAAAGGCGCTTCACGACTCCGCTCGCAAGCCGCCTACTGCTCGTTCACCTGCATTACGAACAGCTCGATCAATACCTCTTCCACTTTTCCAATCTCGGAATTGAAGTGTAGTTCAATGAACGAAAACAATAAAAACCATCGAAACCGTTCAAGGAAAACAAAAAAATCCCAAAACCAACTCAAAGCACGAAAGCAACAAGCGACATCGAAAACCGAGGCAATAAAAGGTAGCAGCGGAGAGGTCCCTCCTGACTCTGCCGCTAAGTCGATCCCGGGGGCACGGTCCACTGAATATGGGAATCGATTCCGAAGAAACAAATCCATAACGAGGACGAGTTCTTAATTTAATCTATCCCGATCGAACGATACCGTCTTGTGTTTCTTAGCCGCGCTCTCTGTACCGGGAGAACGGGGCACTACAATTCTGAGCGAGGGGTGTTGCACCAATTAGAATACTGTGTCGAGAAGCGGCATAGTGCCTATGGAATAACTTGAGATTTGTGCCTTGGGCTATATGTTGGAAGAATGGTTATGGATATTGGTTGGATGAGTCTAAGATCGCTTGGTGGGGCAAGAATATTCAATCATTTCGTCATACCTACTTGGTGTCTGCATGTCACAGACAACCTGTATTGCACAGGGTTTCGTTTTCTCGAACGGGATAGGCTCCGGGGCACCGGGATCGTTCGACCATAGAGGAGACAATGGTAACGTATCTTGGGCACGGTGCCGGTAGTTTGATACGACCAGGCGGGTTGATCGGGTAGAACTGCCTATTGATTAGTCTGATCAACATCCTTTACGGCTTGGCCTGTGACTTCATATAGATAAGAGTTGGTTTGCTTTACTTTGGATGGTTTATGCTTTCGTGTAGGCGCGACCACCTTGTCTCGGCAAGAGTGTGCATATCGAGATTGGATTGTGATTTTGGATTGAGGATAGATATTGAGGCTTGGAAATTGTTCGATAGGTTCTCGTGTTACTTAGGTTTGAGTAGGACGGGTTGTATGCTAGTTTTCTTCGAGTTGGTTATATATTACTTGTCGATTGGCTTGAGTTGAATTCTTACATGCTTAACTTGATTTACAGCTTTCCTTAACATGTCATACCCTATGCCTTAAAATGAGTCTAGGATTCAACTAAAAGATCACCATATAACTGTTTGCATTCACTATTTTACTTAGTGTCGGCTTAGACGAGTGGGTTACCCCGCTCACCAGTACGGCTGTGTACTGACCCACATTTATGGGCATTATTTCAGTTACGCAGGTGTAGTGGCGCTGCTTGGATATACGAGACATAATGTATGAACGGTAAGTACCTTTGTGGGCTGGAGAAAGAGCAAGAGTATTGCATTTTCCTTTGTGGCATTTCATTTGGACCCTATCGAGAGCTCCGCTGCGTATACTCTGATGTGTGATTGGTACACAATACTTAACTTTTGCTACAACTTGGTTGTTTCGATGATAACTTTGGTGTTTGACAATATCGCCTTGTGCGAGCGCAACTCCAGGCTTGTACGGCATCACGTCCCGATGAGAACGATTGTCTTGTGGGAGCGCTGCAACGTGGTGATTCACGTTCAGCGGGGACTATTGGGCTTGCGGGAGATTGGGACGTGACTCTCTCTCTCTCTCTCTCTATATATATATATATATATATATATATATATATATATATATATATATATAATGAATCAACTAAAAAAAATACAATAAATCATGCCACAAGACTTACAACTCGAGAACTATACAAAAAATGATATTCCATACATTATGTCCTTTAGATACAAAATATACAGTATCTCCAGCTGCAATACTTCAAGCATCAGCTGAGTCCCAACGCCTTAGCACCGTCTAAGCAAACTCCCTACTTGCGAGGATCTGATGGGGTGTCAGTACACTGGACATGCAATAGTGAGTGGCCTCTTGCCCACTTAACTAAAACCAACAAGTTTATTGTGTGAGTGCAAACAAACTTATGTGGTCTTTCTAATCCTTCCTTAGGATCAGTTAGTAGAAATAAATCATACTTGTGTCATATGCATAAAGTGTCACGTAACAAAGTTTGAACTTACCCAATACTTATCATCATTCTCTATCAAATATAACAATAATATCAATATATAATGAATCCAAAAATAATGTGTCAAAGGTGTCCTTGCAGAAGACAATCGTTAGCCATCATAAATATAAGTGTATCGTGCAGTCATTTTCCTACAACATTATCGATAGACCTGCACGTAGATAGATGTTACCATGCATCCTAACTCTATATGAATGTCACTAGAACCACAAGAAAAGAAATTCCAAGTTCTGCAACAAGATAGGTGTTACTAACACCTATCTACGAGTTCATATAGAGTTAGTGTCACTGACATTCATATAGAGTTAGCCACATTCATATATAAATTTTAAGTTCTGCAACAAGTAACACAAGATGGAAAGAAAAGATGGTAGATTACCTCCTTTTTTAAGGGAAGTATTTTCCTCTTTCAATTCGGTTAGCCAATATGATGAGCCTCTTGTGGCTTTTGCCAAAACTAGTTACTTTTGAATTTGAGCATATAAGCTAGTAATAGTATTGTCTTTTCTATTTAATTTTCATTTGATCTTGGAATATTAATCGGGAGTCGGGACACAATTATCCGAGCAATGCCATAGTAATTTTGATTCTGTTAGAACTCTTGAACCAAAAATTAACCAGTCTTTTATCTCTTTTATCTAATTGCAATACAATCTCTCTCTCTCTCTCTCTCTCTCTAAGTATGAAGAAATTACAAGCAGTACTTTGATGGATCTTAATGAAATAAAAGTTTCTTGCACTAGTTAAATTGTTTGGTATCTATCATTAGCTTACCATGGACCTATCGTTGCCAAATAGGTGTGGGTATAACACCTTAAGTTGTCTCGCATACTTGCTTAAAGTTGTTTTTTTTTGTTTACTTGCTTGAAATTGTTCAGTTGGACAAAGATAACATGCATATGTACCCGTTCCTTTCTTAATGCCAACTCACGTATTGGAGTATCTGTATGGAACTATAGTGTACTACATGACATGTTTATGTTCTAGATTAGCTGTTCTTACTGATGCCTGTAGAAGCATGAAAAATACGCTGAAAAGCTATACGCATCATTTTTAGTGTTGGACAGCGTAAAATATAACTTCGGAGCCATCGATGTACAACAGAGCTTTCTGCTAAGTACAGCGTAAAATATAAGCTTAAGGACTATCCACGTAATACAGTATGTCCAGGCTGCTTCAGTGTAAAAAGGGGTGCTATATCGCCTTTACGGCGTAAAACTCATCCGCTTTAATGCAGCATTGAAGTGTACGAGGAATGCTTCGTATTTCCCGAAATGAACCTGTCAAATCGTGCAGTGAACCTGACGTCTGACTCCTGAAAAAGAGTACTACACGACTACCCAGACGACGGCTATAATGATGGTGCGGTACAGCGACCCAGACTGTCGATTAGTGACATTTCCTTGGCGTAAACCGCTTTTACGCATACAAGGGAATACACTGCCTAGTTTTACACAGGCAGATGTAAGCTGTTTACGCTCCACAGAAGACAAACAGGCTGCCACGTCAAAAGTTGCTCTTCGTACAGGGCTCGAGGCACGTCTCTGTATTTAATGCGCAGAATGATGGCAGATCTTCGAGACACGCCTCTGCATTTAATGCGCGGAAGGGTGGCAGATCTTCGGGACACGCCTTTGCATTTAATGCGCAAGATGGGGGCAGATCTCTGCATTTAATGCAAGAGATTTGATTATATCTCCAAAAGCCATAATTTCGGCTAAAACGTCCACATCATCGCTTTTGCACATTACGCCAGCTCAGGCTACATTTGCATTTGTGCGTATTAAGGCTATTTGGTACAGAATTCATTCAAGGCCTCAGTCAAGGAAGGAGGATCAGCTATCTTCTACGCTAGCTACCTATCTACGCAGCATCAGGCTCCTACACCTATTCGGCTTCTATGCCTACTCGGCTTCTACGCCTACCTGGCCTCTACGCCAGTTTGATAACTATTTGGCTTCTACGCCAACCTTTTCTATGCGGGGGAGGGGGGGGGTAACTACCTACGTGGCTTTTATGCCGTGATCTTCGCAGCATTTATACGCATTATCTCTTGATTGGACACACGTCACACACTCATTCAAAAGATCATTTATACGTGGGCAACGGTTATTGTAACCATCGCGTAAAAGGTGCTATACGTTCCACTACCCGGCTTCTACGCCGACTGGATGGTCACTGTCACTAAAACCCTATAAATAGAGACCTCTATCGACAGAGTTCCGGGGCAGAAAAAAACTCAAGAGGGGTGAGAAAAAAGGTCGAAAAATGGAGAGTCAGAACCAAGGTCGAGAGTCGAGAAGTCTTTGAGAGAGAAGAATCCAGAACTCAGACGAAGAGTAGTGATCGACGACTTTGGCACCGAGCATCCACTCTCCTCTGCAACCTTCGAAGCTCTTTTCTGTCTTCTACAGCACTTCTTCATCATCGTGTGGTCCAAGGGACAAAGTGATCGACTGCAGATCAGACTCCTATAGCAATATTTACCTAGATTAAAAATTGTACTTGACATCCTCGTATAGGATTAATTATACTTCTTGTTTGTAAACCAAAGAGTGGGTTTCGTATAAACCTCGTCTTATATATTTCGTTTATTATCAAACAATGCCCTATGTAACAAAATATTACTCAGTAATGGCTATGAGTTCCAGGATAAGGAGCTGGCTAACCGAGTTAATGTGTTGAAAGAGGAAAATACTTCTCTTAAATAAGGAGGTAGTCTACCATCTTTTCTTTCCATCTTGTGTTCGTGTTACAGAACTTGAAATTTATTTTTAGCTAATATGATGATCCGCTTGTGGCTTTTGCCAAAACTAGTTAATTTTGAAGTTGGGCATATAAGCTAATAATATTATTGCCTTTTCTATTTAATTTCATTTGAACTTGGAAAATTAATCGGGACAATATCTGAGCAATGCCATAATAATTTTGATTCTGTTAGAACTCTTGAACCAAAAATGAACCATTTTTTTTAATCTAATTGCATTACAATTAATCTCTCTCTCTCTCTCTCTCTCTCTATCTCTCTCTCTCTCGGTATGAAGAAATTGCTAGTTGTACTTTGGTGGATCTTAATACAGCTTAGTAAAAGAAAAGTATTCATGAGCTATGATGTCAATCCCCAAATTTTGGAATATAAGTTTTCTTCTTGTTGAAATTATATCTAGAGGAACTAGAAACTACATTAGTATTTCTACAAGTTGTGGCAGTCCAAAATATTTTCTGACTTGACTCTTGTATTTATTCTAAGCATATAGACTTGGTACTTGTAGCATGTTATATTCTTCTATTATTTTTTGCTTGGTTTTGTCTATTTTAGTTTCTTAAATCATTTGGTACTTAGCTAGACATAGGTCTTTATTTATCTAGATTTGTTAAAGATGTTTAATGAGCCTTGTGCATCGTTTTGAGAGGAATGTTTGTAATTTCAGGAAAGAAAAAAAGATGGTGGCAATTTAAGAGGAGAACAAAACACAAGACTGGACATCGACACATGACAAAGTTGTTGAGAAAGCCTAAAAGCATAGATCAAGCTATGTCCAGGGTCTTGTCACGTATAAGGCTATGACCAATTATTGAGAAAGTCTTAAGAGTAATTTTTTGGAGCAAGTCGCTTATAGAGATGTTTCATATGTTTATGTATTCTAGGAATTCTTTAGTTATATGCTATAATATTTTCTTATAACTTTAAAATCTAATTTGGAGACGAATGTGATTGTAAAATAATTAAATTTTATTATAAAAAAATTATGCTTTTTTATATTTCAAATTATTGTGAGAATAATTGATTCAAAACTATTATGCGCACAAATGTGCATGGCAAAAAAATTGTTTAACAACAATAATGTGTTACCAAATATTATAATGAATTTTAGGATTTTGGTTGTGCATTAATGTTGTTGCTAAATCATGCATATAACAACGACTTGTGTGTTGTGCAAAAAATTATATATTTTGCTTTTTTTAGCAACGACAATGAATCGTTACCAAATATAATGATAATTTTTGGGATTTTTGACAACACATTATTGTTGTTACTAAATACAATATATAACAATATTTTTTGTGTGTTGCAATATTGTATATATTTGGCAACACTTTATTGTCGTTGTAAAATGTAACATATAACAACGATAAACTTGCATTGCAAAAGATTTTCACTTTTAGTAATGTTGAGTTATGGGAGACTTATTTAGTCCCATGTCGGATATAAAATAAGGAGCAGGCTAGCCTCCTCCTATATATATGTACCGCCTCACTTGGAGGTAAATCAATCAATTATTTTCTCTCTATATGGTATCAGAGTCAAAACTCTGAATCATTTTCCCAAAAAAAAAATTCCAAAAAAACAAAAAGAATTCCCTTTCCCCTGTCTCTCACCCAATAGAACCTGCAGATTGGGGCATTTATCAAAGATTAGTGGAGGTCCAGAGATAGAAGTAATGCTCCAATACTGCAGATTGGGGCATTTATCTTTTGATAGTTTGAATAAGTTAGAACCTGAGATAATGAATAAAGTAGACAAAAAAATATTATTTTGTAATGCTTGTGAACTTAGAAAGCATACACGTTCTACTTATAAAATGGTTGGTCTTCGAAGTTTTGAGCCATTTGCACTTGTTCATTCTGATGTTTGGGGACCGTGTCCTACTACTTCTATCAGTAGATTCAGATGGTTTGTTACCTTCATTGATTGCTACTCACGTATGACCTGGATCTACATGATGAAGCAAAAATCTGAGGTGTACAAATATTTTCAAGACTTCTCGACATATATGAAGATCCAGTTTGGAGTACATGTGAAGATTTTCAAATAGATAATGGGAGCGAGTACACCAACAAGGAGATTGCTAATTTTATCTCTAGTCAGAAAATTCTTCATCAAACCACTTGTCCAGACACTCATGCTTAGAATGGGGTAACTAAATGAAAGAATAGACATCTACTAGAAGTGGCACGTTCTTTGATGTTGATAATGAATGTGCCAAAATTCTTGTGGAGTGAGGCTGTTATGACAGCAGCTTATCTAATCAACATGATGCCGTCAAGAGTATTAGGGATGAAGACACCATGTGAGATGCTCTTGGGCTCTAATATTTTTATTGTTCCTCCCAGAGTGTTTGGCTGTACATGTTTTGTGTCAGATTACAGAATGATGGTGAGCAAGCTGGATCCACAAACAATTAAATGTATCTTTGTAGGCTACTCACCAAGTCAGAAAGGATAGAAATCTTGGTGTCCCACTGAAAGAAGGTTGTTTGTCAGTATGGACGTGATCTTCCAGGAGTTTAAACCATTTTATGGGAAGAAGATGGAGTTAAGTTCCTTGTTCGATGATGGATCTGCTGATGCTAGTAGAAAGGGAGAAAATGAGAGTAGCATTGTGGTTGATATGATTCCATGTCCTTTTGAGTCACCGAGGAGTGATGGTGTCTCAAGGGGAGCCGACAGTCAGGGAAAGCTGAGAGTATATAGGGAGCATAAGTAGCAACAACATGAGCAACATGAGCAGCAACAACATGAGCAACATGAGCAGCATGAGCTTCCTCCTGATGTCCCTATGCTAGTACCCACAAATATTAATGTCCCAAGTCCCTATTCTCCAGGACCTTCTTTGGCCCTTCCATCTAAGTCACCTGGTAACAATTTCTCCCCTAATACTTCTAATCCTCCTATCTTGCTTCGTAGAACTTGTAGAGTCAATGATAGAAAACCTCCAGCTAAGTTTGGCAGTTGGGATACTGACATTGCACATTACATTTTATATACATTCACTCCACCTGCATATAAGTCCTTTCTTGCATCATTAGATTCAGTGCTTGTACCTAACAACTGGCAGATAGCTAAGCAAGATCTTAGGCGGTTAAGTGCCATGCAGGAGAAACTTCAAGCCTTGAAGAAGAATGACACATGGGAGCTGGTACCACTGCCAGTTGGGAAGCGTGTTGATGGATGTAAATGGGTTTATACTGTTAAGCAGACTCCAAAGGGAAAGATTGACAGGTACAAGGCCAGATTGGTTGCTAAAGGCTATAGCCAAAATTATGGTATCGACTATGACGCGACCTTTGCTCCAGTCGCAAAGATGAGCACTGTGCGAGTGTTGGTGTCATGTGCTGCCAACTTCAATTGGCAACTACATCAGCTAGATGTCAAGAATGCCTTTTTATATGGGGATCTCCAGGAGGAGGTGTATATGGAGACTCCACCAGGCTTTGCTAATTCGCAAGCAACGGGGAAGGTATGCAAATTGAAGAAGTCTTTGTATGGGCTAAAGCAGTCTCCGAGAGCATGGTTTGATAGATTCAAGCTTGCAGTCTATGGTATAGGGTATAGGCAGTGCAATGGAGATCATATTATATTTTACAGGTACTCAAAGACTCGTATCACTGTTTTTGTAGTCTATGTTGATGATATTATAATTACTGGAGACGATACTGCGGAGATCCTACGGCTGAAGAAAAGGCTTGGAGAGGAATTTGAAGTTAAGGATCTGGACAGTTGAAGTACTTCCTCAGAATTAAAATTGCAAGGTCACGAAAGGGTATAGTACTTTCTCAGCGAAAGTACGATCTGGACCTTCTTTCAGAGACAGGAATATTGGGTTGCAGGGTTGCTTCTACTCCTATCGAGCAGAATCACAAGTTGTGTGCTGAGGGTGGTGATCCAGTGAGTAAGAAGCAATATTAATGATTAGTTGATCGGCTCATATATCTATGTCATACGAGACCTGATATTACTTATGCCGTGAGTGTGGTGAGTAGATATATGCATGATCCCAGAGAGAAGCATATGAAGGCAGTTCACAGAATTCTCAGATATATTAAAGGAAGCCCAGAAAATGGGTTATGGTTCAGAAGTTTTGGACATCAGAAAGTTGAAGGCTACTGTGATACCGATTGTGCGGGTTGTATGGACGATCGTAGGTCTACTACAGGTTATTGTGTTTTTGTTGGAGGCAATCTTATATCTTGGCGCAACAAGAAGCAAGATGTAGTAGCTAGATCTACAGCTGAGGTCGAGTACAGGGCTATGGAAGTTGGCATGTGCTAGATGATATGGGTGAAGAGCTTGTTGGCTGAGATGAGTTTATTTAGATGAGACTCCCTGCAACTTTGGTGTGACAACAAATCAACAATTGATATTGCAAACAATCCAGTTCAGCGTGATTGCACCAAACTTATGGAGATTGATCAGTTCTTCATAAAGGATCAGCTGAATAGAATTTTTTTTGAATTTGAGCTATGTGAAATCAGTGGAGCAGTTAGCTGATTATTTAACTAAAGGTTTAGGTCCTAGAGAGTTTGATACCTTTTGTAACAAGATAGGGATGATTGATATCTACCGTCCATCTTGAGGGGGAGTATTGAGTTATGGGGGACTTATTTAGTCCCACATCGGATAGAAAATAAGGAGTCCTACTATATATATGTACCCCCTCTCTTGGAAGTAAATCAATCAATTATTTTCTCTCTACAAGCAACGACATCTTTATCCATGAAAGTAGCAATGAAAAAGTAGAAGCGTCGCTAAAAAGTACGGATTCAACAAAGACTTCAAAATTTTGTTAGGTCACGCACCTAAAACAATGGGTCAAACAACGATCATTTTTCGAATGATTCTATTATTTAACAACACTACTTTTTGTTGCTAAAATCCTAAAATTTTGTAATGTGTATTATTGCTTTTCCCCTCTTTGGTCAATGAGAGAAACTAAAAAGAGAACATATATGCAAACAGTGAATGAAAATATTTCTTGCTCTTAATTTCTACCCCCTTCTGCTTTCTAATTATTCACTTAAGATTTATGCAACAGTGATGGGAGAAACCTTGAGAGAGATAACTTTTAGTTTTTAATTGCTCGACAATTGAGTAGATGGAACTATTATTAGTCATATAAAGTTTAAGTTTATCATTTTGGGTAATGAAGCATATGATTTAGAGATACCACCACATACGGTGGCGGATCCAAGATTACAATTCACTGGAGACACAATCATAAGGAAGTTCAGGGACAACGTCCCCAATTTTCTTTTAGAAGTATAATAATATTATATTATATTAAATAATACTATTTTTATACAGACAAGTATACTAATATTTAGGTAACATCTATATTTGCAACAGAAAAATATATTAGTAAGTGGTAATAACATATTTTTTAAAAAATTATGTGACACCTAAATTGGTGATAACATACTTTTTTGTTACAGACAAATATATTACAAGTCGGAATATCATACTTTTAGCTATATTTGTGACATACAAGTATTTACTAACTATGAACCAATCTAGAATTCTGTAATAAGCATTTTCTGCGACAAACAATTATATTACTATGTGGGGATATCATACTTTTTCTTTTTCTTTTTTTGCATCCAAAAAATCAAAATCAAAATCAAAAAATTCACTGGAGCCTGGGCCCCAGTGGAGTCCATGTGCGTCCGCCATTGATCACATATTATGTTAATAACATTTGATAGTGTATGTGTATCAGTGTAAGTAGTAGTATCAAACATTTTCTCATACGTAGACAGTCTGGCCAAGATGATTGTACCCAACAAAAATGAGATATTTACAGTAGTAGTTAGCTATAGAAGGTGGTTGACATAAAAGAGAGTCAAGAAAGAGATGGCCTAGTTATCACGCCCCAATCTCCCGCAAGCTCGATCGTTTCCACTGAACGTGAATCACCACGTTCCAGCGCTCCCGCAGGACAATCGTTCTCATCGGGACGTGATGCCGTACGAGCCTGGAGTTGCGCTGGCACAAGGCGATGTTGTCAAACATCAAATTTATCATCGAAACAATCAAGTTGCAGTGAAAGTCAAGTATTGTGTACCAAGCACACATCAGAGTATATACAACGAAGCTCTCGATAGGGTCCAAATAAAATACCGTAAGGATAATGCCACAAAGGCGATGCAACGCTCTTGCTCTTTCTCTTGCCCACAAAGGTACTTAACGTTCATACATCATGCCCCGTATATCCAAGCAGCGCCACTACACCTGCGTACCTGAAATAAGGCCCACAAACGTGGGTCAGTACACAGCCGTACTGGTGAACGGGATAACCCACTCGTCTAAACCGATACTAAGTAGATAGTGAATGCAAACAGTTATATGGTGATCTTTCTACTTAAATCCTAGATTCTTTTCATGGCAAAGGTATGACATGTTAAGAAAACTGTAAAGCAGGTTAAACATGCAAGCATTCAACTCAAGCCAATCTACAAGCAGATATAGTCAACTCGAAGGAAACTGTAATGCCCCGCTCCGCGTCGGCATTATGTATTAGGTGAGTGGGCAGAACTTTGTTTTCTGATTCTTGCATGCCTTAATAATAATATGAGTTTTTGCTTGCAATATTTTCATAAGAGAATGATAGAACCTGCCTTGCATGCTAATAAACGAACTAACCTAGCTTATCTTTGAAACGATAAGTCTGCTTAACTAAGAATCCTGAAACGCTTGTCTAAGAGTGCATGAACATGTCCATTATCGCCTATGCTATGAGAGAACCATATTGTGCCTGAATGTGTTCAAATGATAAGTCGGCTTGCCCCGCAACAACGATAACTGTTCTGATGGTTCGTCTCGTCTGCATACTAGAGTTTATTAATAGTGTTTCATGCATTTGCATCGGTCGGACAATGGCTTTTGGTGGAGAGCTGAACTGCATGTGTCACGGCTGCTACAGAGATAGTGAAAAGCAACCATAAGTCACAACTGCCATTAGCATCAGATAATGAGTCATTGGTATGCTAGTCCAACAGCTGCCGATCCTGAGATACTCGGGGACCGCCCTGCATATAGCTAGCTCATTGTGTTGGCTTGGATAGATGGACTGCCCCTAAGATGTGCATTGTGTGTCTAGCTATGCATTTGTCCCTAGAGTCCCACAAGACACGCTGCGCACACCCTGAAACAGAACGAACGACTTATCTTGCTTGCTTGCTCAATATCGTATATGAAACTCTGTTTCCAAAAGGATGTTTTCAAACGAAAGTAATATGACTCTGCTATCAAACTGCATGGAATGAACATAGGTAAAACTAGAAAGATCACTAGTAATGTAATATTTTATAATATGATTACTTAGTGTTGGTTTTAGTGAATGCTTGCTTCTGTTCAGTTGTTTTATCTCACAAGTACTTATAAAAGTGTTGACCCACCAACAGTTTACTTGCTTGCAGGTACTGGATCCTCCGAGGGAGCGATAGGCGTGCCTCAATCCCCAAGACCTGGAATTATGTGTTTCGATTGCCCCGAGTTGCTATCCTATAAAAGGGCATAATGTATGGAACGATGTCTTTGCTAAGAGAACCCAAGTCCCTCGATTTGTCCCGAATACTCTGTTGGCTAAATGCATTGCATTACAACAATGTCCCTTTCCGCTGCTTACTCGATTGATGCGATGATAGCCAAACACAACTTAAACAATGAAGCCTTGTGCGAGTGCAACCCCAGGCTCGCACAACATCACGTCCCGGTATCGAACGGGCCAGATTTCCTGTCCCGTCGGGGAGGCACCGAGGCGCGGTGGTTCGCGTCCGGTTCCGACGGGGGAGAGGGAATCTGGCCCGTTCGATACCGGGACGTGCCAACTAACCAACTCAGTTGGCGGGCCTCAACAATCCGCCAACTCAGTTGGCGAGTTCTCCCCCTTCTATAATTTTTCCAAACTCCTCCCTTTTTACAATTTTATATAAATATATTACTTTATTTAAAAAAAAACTATTTTTTTTACACAAGAATTGGCACCAGAGACATTAAATGAATTAATCATATGCGAAAGCAAAACCAACGTAGAGAAGACAAATTTAGTTTCATGTTCCTTTCTTCTCTATCTCGCGCTCCTTCTTCTCTTCTAATTACCACACCACAAAATAATAATCTCTAAAGAATTTGAGGGGGCATTCGGTACACGGATTATTTTTTTTCTGACAAATTTAGGATGAAAAATCTATTTCCATGTTTGATTTAGGTTATAGAAATATATTCTCGAAAATTAAAAATAGTCGGATAAATAATTTACCTACCAAATATGGAAATCCTATCCTTTAAGACCCGGACAAATTTTTTTTTTTTCCTATGTTTTTTTTAAAAAAAAAATCTTGTTTTTTTCAAATTTTTTTATCATTTTCATTTTTTAAGATTTTTTTTTGTGTGTTTCCAAAATTTTCAATTGTTTGTTCTTTTTCATTTTTTTGTGATTTTTGGGTATTTTTGTTTTTTTCATTTTTTTCCATTTTTTTTCATTTTCATTTTATTAAGATTTTTTTTGGTTTTTTCTAAATTTTTTCTATATTTTAAAAAAAAAATTCAGGAATATTTATATAAGTCACCAAACAAGCGAATGTAATTTTCAGAAAATTTAATTACTTAAAATTTAATTTCAAAAACTATAAATTTTTTGGTTATACACTATTTCGTATACCAAAAGTCCACTTGGAATGATGAAATAGCTTCCTTTTAACATTTATTCTTGATATTTTATGAAGAGGAGCTAGTAATGTCTGGGCAGATGAAGTTGTGATGGCTAACAAGTAACAAAGTGTTTTAATTTTAATGTACTTGTTTTCGTTCAACAATCCGAACATCAAAATCACATAGCAGGAGCAACATGCTATTCCTCAAACTATTTCCATTGAGACAATTGTGCAGTGAAGTCCAAATCTAAATAGAATTTAGAAAGCTTCCTAGATTAAGTTGGCACAAGACAATTCTCTATAATTGAAAATCTTGTCTCCCCACTCCTCCCCCTCTGAAAAAAATGACTTGCAAACACATATTGGACACGTAAACCATCAAAGTTGACGATGACACGTATTATTTGATATTCATTTTTCTTTCTTTATTAATCATACTAAAGCGCTAGAAGCTAGATTTCTTTCTAGTTTTTTAATTATAATGGAACAGAAATTGATTCCACATTATTTGAAGAACATTTCTTTTTTTAGAAAATTGGATGGATACTAAATGATTTGGGGGGAGGTAGAGCCTTATCCTCCCCTCATTTTCCTCCGAACTTTCTCCACAAGCTCTCTTGGGTCATGTGTCGTCATCAAATCTCTGAGCCACTTGCCTTCTCTTTTCTAAAAAGTGCCGAACTTTATGTTGATCGAATGGCCATTTGCCAGTCCAATAAATCTTTGACCCACATCAAATAGGGTGACATCTTTATGTTTGAGTAATTTTGTCACAACATGAAGGTTACCAAAGTCCTATAGACCACAAAACAAAATTTTTCTCTTCCTAGAGTCCAAGTCCAACTATATATTATACACATCTAATTAAAGTAAGGGTCTCAACATTCTTTTGCCCCACCAAAAAGCTGTGCCTGTACTTTTGAGAGAGAGAGAGAGAGAGAGAGAGA